>VWZZ01001977.1:1137727-1204872 GCA_013399095.1 Psophia crepitans
CTTCAATTATTAAACTGTTCTTGTCTCAACCCATGAGGTTTCTCACTTTCAGCATCCCAGAGGGGAGCAAGTGAGCAGCTGCGTGTTGTTTAGTTGCCAGTTGAAGTTAAACTGAAACAGTATGTAAATAAACACTAATATATACTGCTTGTGTTTGTATTTGGGATACCCAGCAGTCCCTTTAGCTTGAAATCAAGAATAAAAAGAAAAGTATCTGGGAAGTTCTGACCTGAGAACTGGGGAGGAAAAAAGCCCAAAAACCACAGGCAAAGTAGATACAAAAATTTAATCAAGCCAAGCTCTTCAGATATGACTTTAGGGTTTGGCATGTTGTAATTTTTATTAGAGGTGCCAGAACAAAGAGGGAAACGCATTAACACAGAGCTGTGTACTGTCTCCAGCTTTCCTTCTTATTGCATGAAATGTATAAGCAAATTATTAAAAAAAAAAAGAAAAAGCAAGTCCAAATACTGATAAACTGTTTTAATTTTGTTCTCTGTAGCAGTTTCCACCATATATAAATAATAAGCTTAAAAGCTATAGCTATTTGCTTCACAACTTCTGGGAAGTAATTTTCTAGCTCACCTTTCTTTGCCTACTGCAAGTCTGAAATCATCTGCAAAGTCAACCTTTTACATTTTACTTTAAACTTTATCCTTGATGCTTTGGCAAGGCAGCTCTGAAGTAACTCTCATTTTGTCAGCAAAAATGGTAGCACTCTCTTAGGAAAGAAGCAGATACTTATAAACTCACCAGGGACTAATTTATTTAATATATTATAATACATTTTTACATGCCACTGTATTACATTGTTCTTTGATGTCCCAGCATGTAGCAAATGATTATAGTTTCATTGTGGCTGTTTGCAGGATTATGAGTGATAAGGTAAGCTGTATGCTTTCTACTTTTTTTTGCTTCTGCTTCATAGTCCTTATAAATAATTCATGGAGCAAAATTACTGTCCCAGAAAAAAGCAGTCTGTTTCATCAGCCCTTTCACACTTTATTGATCAGCACATATAATTTTTTAATGTGCATCATCACTGGAGTTTTGAATACTAGTGAGTTTCTTCCTCTGTTTCACAGAACACTCTAGCAAAGACTTCCAGAAAACTAGGACATTTCCATGCAAATATTATTTTTGGTCATAGAAGAAGAATACACCCAGCAGTATAAATTATACTGTTTAGGAGCCATTTTAAGTTCACCAGATAATAGAATAACATGAGTAATCCAATGAAATGCAAAGAGAGTGATAGAGAAGAAAAATGAGCTGTTTTGAAGAGTAAGCACTAGATTTGTAGCTGGTGTAAATCTTCACGCTTTCCTTACACTCAATAACATGATGCTGATTTTTACTAGTTGTAAATCTGCCCAACCGATGTGTAAAAGGAGTGTGATCTGTGAAGAAAATGGAAGGAAAATTTAGAAACCATCTTAAAGTCATGCATGTTAGCAAGATTTAAGGCGTTTTAATATGCTGTTCTTAAAAGCTGTTTTAAGGCAAAAGCCGTATAAGCCATTAGCTTCTGAAACTTGCTCCTAAACTTACTCCTGAAAGCCGTGTAAGCTCTTTTTCAAAGGCTTTGTTCAGCTTGTTTGAGGTACTGTTTATATGAAGAGGAAGGTTTATATGCAGCTTTAATTTATATGGTTCCACCACTTACTAGAGCAGCGTAAATGGGTGAGATTGGTTCTGTAACAGGGCAAACAGGTTGTACCTGCTTTGCCCAGAGAGAGCAACCAAAGCCCAGGCTGCTTACAGCAGCGCCTGACAGCTCTGTAATTCTGATCTTCAGAATATATTCATTTTTCTTATTTACTAGGTAGAGCTGTGTATCAGTTATTCCACTGGATCAATTTTTTTCTGCCTTTTATTTGTGCTGTGGCCCCTTACCCCACAAATCATCCAGTGATTATCAGTGGATCTCCTTACATGGCATAAAATTCTGTTTACTGGCATTAAAGGAAGAAAACCATCTCCTCTGGGCTTCCTGTGACTGATCGTTGTGCAAGTATGGAGAGAAAAAAGTAGCCTACTTTCAGATTGTGGCATTGTGTGGGAAATGATAGAAAATGTTCTCCTAGGTATTATTCTTACCTCTACAGCGTGTGATGGTTAGAAACCTATTTGAAAGGAGATTTCAAGTACTTTGGGGTGATAGTTAGAAGATTAGGTGTAAACCTGGTTAGAGATGGTTCAGCAAAGTGTTTTGTGGAGAAAGAAATGGAATTTTTGGAAGGCAGCATTCATTTTGACAACTATATAATGCAAAAAACTAGAAATAGTTTGGAAGCATCAGAATAAGTGTTTCTAGCATTTTCAAATTCAAAGCAATCCATATCCATTCTGGACCTGGTTTTATTTAAAATGCAAACTCATAATAATATACTAAAGAAAAACCTTGGAACAGCTGAAAGATTTTTCTCTACCCCAACATTAGTTCTTATTCTTTCTTGCAAAATGTTTTAGAACTTTAATTTTAGTAGAAATATGATTATTTTAAATGTACCAATTTCTTTTTTACTGGTTACTAGAAATATTTCTTTCCGAATGTGTAAACATTCCTGAATTTATGAAACTATTGTAGCATTTACATTTTGATCTATGAACATTCAGAATATGGATTATGGCACTTTCTAAAGTAAATACACTGATAGAAAAATTACAAAAAATGTAGTCTTTTTCTCTTCAAAATAGTATGTAAAGCATGAATCGTTCCGTTACTGTAATGATGTCTTTGCAGCTCTCTGCTAATATCTCTATTACAGAATCACTGCTGTAAATCTTTACATCAGCATGTAGTAAATGGGGAAAGGAAGAAATGTTTACGATGGCTGGTGTAAAAGATGTGATATAGGAGTAATAATAGAATGGTCCTGGAAGTTGCTTTTAATGAAAAATGGGAAGGTATTCCTCATTAATACATTCCTTCTTGAAATGAGAAGGGAAGATATTAAATATAAAGTCCTGAAAGCCAGTGCTGAGCAGTTAATAATTGCCCTCTAACTGCAGCGCATAACATTTTATTTTTGCTAAGTTTCTAGTCAAATAGTTTATTGAAACAGCTGGAAATATTAATTAGGTGAGGAAGACTTCGGGGCAGACAGATAATGCATGTTGTCACTGTATCTTTGGAATGGGATACTGGCAAGAAGGTTAATTCTTCCAGCAGGAACCCTTTTCACGTGTGCACCACAAGTATACGACGTCAAGTTACTCCGTGTCCTTTCCACTATGAGCGGCGAAGAAGATTCTATTTCTCTCCCCAAAACATAGGTGATTAAAGACCTTGGACACAGAGGTTAACAAGACTGCTTATTTTTTATTGCCTCTGTGGACCATGCAGGCGTAGTTTGGGAGGACCTGAAGTGCACTCATTTTGTGGCAAGCAAAATGCCCTCCTGTATTTGGAGCAAGAAAAAGCGCAGTAAAAATCTGTGCAAAGCTTGTTAGGAGCTGGAGGAATTCAGCTGATGGTTACTCCTGAGCTGACTCACTTTACTTTTTCGCTGCTTTTATCAGGGATGTTTGTAAACTCATAGTTTGCCTCTCAGAAGTTGATTAGGTGGAGCTGCTGTTGTGGATTATACGGTAATATCCAGCTTTTGTACCATAGAAATTCACATAATCCATAACAGCTCGTTGTCAATAGTACTTCACTGTCTTCAGGTTCTTCTTTAGTCATTTCAAGAGTTTTGCCTGACAAAAGACTGTCGTGGTTTAACCAGTCCAGGGGCTCAACCAACCACACAGCCATTTGTTCACACAGCGGGATGGGGGAGAGAATAGAAAAAAGGAAAAACTCATGGGCTGAAATAGAGACAGTTCAATAGGACAGAAAAGGAAGATGATGATGATGATGATGATGATGATGATGATAATGATGATGATGATNCACAATTTCTCACCACCCAGAGCCAATGTTGAGCTAGTTCCTGAGCAGTCCCACTTTCCGGCCACCCCCCAGTTCTATACGACAAATGACGTCATATGGTATGGAATATCCCTGTGGGCAGTGGGGTCAGCTGTCCTGGCCGTGTCCCCTCCCAGCTGCATGGGCACCCCCCATCTTCTCCTTGGCAGGCCAGTATGAGGAGCTGAAAAGTCCCTGACTGCTGGGCAACAGCTAAAACATCCCTGTGTCATCAACATTATTCTCATCGTAAATCCAAACCACAGCGCTGTGCCGGCTGCTAGGAAGAAAATTACCTCTGTCCTAGCCAAAACCAAGACAAAGACTCCCTCATAAAAAAATAAAGTCATGACAATAAGGTGATGTTAAATATTTCACATTGCATAAACTTTAGGGGCAAAAAGTTACTAGGTGGCAATTTGTACAGTAGATACACCACAGATAAATGCTTGCATACCTGGTAACATAAGTGCAGGGTTTATTTCACATGTGTTAGTATTGCAATGATTACAGATTTACATTCCATCAAAAAACCACAACCAAACCATCAAGCCTGAGTGGATTATTTTAGGCCTGTTAAATTTCTTCTAAGAATCTCAAATATGTGTTTTATTGTGAGAACCATTTGCAGTTTTTCTAGTTTTATATCAGTATCAAAATCGATACCCATTAGAATTTGCTAGCAGACTAAAAGATGAGAGTCATATTTGAGTAGTAAATTGGGCTATTAATTTCGTATTTATCATTGGATAATAAAATATTTTAATTTCTTTTTATTCCCATTGCAAAATCTAACATTAATAAGCAAACATTGTGGGTCACTGCTACTAACAGCACTGACGTACTCTCATCCAAACTTCTTGCAATTAAAATTTAGTTCTTCAGTTTGACAAAAGCAGAATGAGTGACTGTGAAACCCGAAGTTATGTTCCATCACCATTTCAGTAAAATTAAGCAATAATCTCAGGTCAGCAGGAGTAGTCTTTCTATACCTGTAGTAGGTAAGACTCAGTAGAGATAAACACCTGCAATATGTCATTATACAGTGTGTATAAATAATCAAAGTTGAGCAGGCCATCTTAATTTCATTTTAAATACACAAAACCAGGAAATTTCAAGGTGTGCCTACCAATCACAGCAACACTAAATTACGTCCTCTTTTTTTTTACTGCCGAACAAGTAAAAAAGAAAATAAAAAAGAGTAAAATTTCTGTTATATGCACATCATGTTTTGTATTTCTAAGCAGACAACGAGCAAATGTGTAGCTTATTCTTGATGTATTTAGGTAAGATTTTGTTGGTCTAGGACTTGGGTATTTATTTAGAAGAAAGAAATTTTATTTACAAGGACTTCAGGATGTATTCCACTTTATAAAAAGAAATGTAATTTTGCAAACTAGAGAATATAACTGTAATTGTACTATGCATGTAATAAGATTCTTATGACAAAGCATCTGTCAGATAATACTATAACCCCTCGAAGAAAACATTTTCTGAAATGGATAGTTACATTGTGCTACACTGGTTTTACTCGATTCACCCATTACAACCTGGTTCTCATGATGCAAGAGTAAGGAATAGTAGTTCTACATATATCTTACCTGTTGCCTTTATGATTCTGTGATTCTTTTTTCTTATGATTTTTCATTTTGTATGCCATGATCACATTCTACCGCACATCCCCCTGAAAAACTTGTTCTCCTGAACATTGAGACAGCTGTTAGATTGCTGATTTAGTAATGGGAACCTATATTATCTACTTAGGCCTCCATTTATTATTTCAGTGATGTGTGGGGTCTTTAGTTTGTGCCTCTGGAGTTTCCTCTAGTAATTACTTTCTGCACTGCCAACTATTTTTAATCATGTCAGGACAAGAAGCAAATTATTAGTGTTTGCTGGTCAACATCTGTATTCCATGGTATGTTGGATTGTCAGCACCCACCCTTAGTACCACCAGCATGCTATTGTTTGGTATAAGGTGCTGCTATTATGTTCTGTTTAAGTATATCCTGTTTAAGTAACTCAAAATTATAAACAATTTTGAAATGTTATGGTAACTTTGATCACCTTGCAATAACTAGAAGTGCTACGGAAATTTAACAGGTCTTTGAAGAGCAGTAATTGGATGCTATGCACCACCTGTTTATTTTTTATTTAACTTTGATGAGGCTCTAAAGGTATAATAAAATAAAATATAAATAAACTGCATTAAAGTAACAAATATTTGACACTGTGAAGCTCAGACATGAAACATTTGGAAATTCTCTCAACTTTCCCTTAATGGGAAGGATAGGCAGAGTGGGTGCTTTCTAACTAGAAAACATTAGAGAGGACAGGTCTGCGCTACGTGACGGCTGCTGTGATATCCTGCTTAGACTTAAGCCATAGCTTCAGCTGTCTATTTCAAAGATGATCTCATCCTGAAGATGACTTGTTAGTATAGTACATAATATTTGATTCTAAGTACAAATTTATACTCTTCCACTGACCATAACATTCAGCCAGCCCTACTTACTACTCTAATGAGCTTTTATAATTTTTAAAAAAAGCATTCGGATATTTGTGATTTTTTTGGTATTTTATTAGCGAGCTCAACAATCAGCCTCTTTCTACTGACAGGTTTAACTTCATTCATTTTGTTCTGAAATTGGAAAGGTCTTCCTGTGTATAAACAAAATTTTTTGCAAGTGAGAGTGTCTTTTCTGATCTTAATAAAGTTATCTCAACTTAGACTTGAGTGGAAACATGGATTTTTATTTTTTTTTTAACATTTTCTTTTGTAAATAACAGTAATACATACCAATAGTGTTTTTTGTTCAAAGGTGTTTTTCATTGAAGTTTTAGATTTCTTTTAGGTTTAGTAAATATTAATTGAATTTTTTCAAGGAAGAAAAAAATAGAAACTCAGTTTAAGACAGTAAGATAAATAGAATTAGTGCTATGGACCTGTATTTTTTGTGTTGCTTACATCTTCCTTCATTAGAATATCAAAAGAAGAATTGAAATGATATACATCTGCTGAAGATGAGCTGATTGAAAATCAAATCTTGCAATCCATCAGACCCGATCAAATAATAGAACATGACCTAAAGTTGGCCAGAAAATTGTCATCATAATGAATATTCTCAAGAGGCTCTTTTTTTTGTAGTTCAAGAAAATATAACAAGTATTAAAAAATGATAACTAATGTATGTTTTATGAAGGGAAATTTTCCTGAACATCTTTGTTAGAGACTAACACAGCTCTGTAGATCTGGTGTAAAAATCATAATAAGTCATCATTTACTGGGGTTAGGGACCCTGATATTCTAAGTCACTGATGACATCCTAATTCAAAAAAACCCAAAAACCACCCACCCCCCCAAAAACAACCCAAAAACCAAACCCAAAAACCTAGTAATGCTTGCAATTTTGGTAAAAATTTGCTGTCAAGATTACTAACAAGTAGCTATGACATTGCTTTTCACCTTTGGGTAGTTTTTTTTGCTCCTGGTCATTCAAGGAGTAGACTTTAGGTATGATATGGGTCACTCGTGTTCTCCTGCCATGTATAAAAGTAGAAAATTCAAGTTGTTGATTTATATTAATATAGCTCCATTGGAATCAGTTTTGACGACTGTTATATTCTTCCTTCTTTTCAGAAGATCTGCTAACCACTTGTCATGCCATAACTGAGAGAGGGCATTGAATGTCTGTAGAAGATGGTTTAAAGGCTCTGAATAGGTCTATTCAGAAAGCAATTTGGGGTGAGTGGCTGGCTTTTTTCTAAGGTGGTGGTTTTTTTAGTTTTGTTTTTGTTATTTTCTTTATCAACATGATTTGACAGGACAAATTCCTAGTATGTGATTATGTATAGGCTAAATTCATTTTCAACTGATCAGAATTCTTCTGGGAAATCAAACGTGTCAGAAAGCATTCTCTGGTTAACGGATATAACTAGATCTCATTTTGAAATGTGTAAAATATTTCAGTCTGAAAACAAATTAAGAGTAGGGTGATCACATATTTAGGTAGCATATCTAGTATTATATTTCATTAATGAGTCCTATTTTGAAATCCACTGCCAGCTCCAAAGGAGATATAAAAGAATGAGAAAACATCTTTGGTACCACACAATTCTATTTAAATGAGAAAACATCTTTGGTACCACACAATTCTATTTAAATAACTAACAATGTGTTCAATATACAAAGACTACAGTTTAAAATCTGTCATGGCCTCATCTATGTAACTGAGGAATGTATTTGGCTTCTGAAAAGTAATGGAGTAGTAATACTATATTACAGCTCTTAATGATATGTTTTTTCAGAACAGAAGGTTTTTCTGGCCTTAATTTCAATTTTGATGTGATCCAGCCCTGTCCTTTTCTCCCCTGAAGCCTGGTAGAAAGTCTGTGACTTTGCCTTCCTTCACCTCAGGTGATGTAGCTTTCTGGACTTTCCTCTTCTCATCTTTTCTTCCAAAATTACTTACTCTCATCTTTCTCTGCTGCAGCCCTGACTCAAAATCTAATTCTTAAGAACCTACCATGGAGGCTTTGTTTTATATATCGATTTATATATCAATGCTCATACATTGATTTAATCTTTTACCTGATAAAATTTATGTAATCCTTTTCCATGTGTATCTCTGATTTAATTTTCTCTTGCTGCCCTACTCATTTTTGATGTTCTCCAGACCATGTCAAGCCAGCAGACATAATCGTTTTCCCATGGGGCAGTAATGTTTCCAGAGTTTTTTGTCTGTACCCCTGAATAAACATGTTTCCTGTACTTGTGACCCAAGTGAGCAGATCTGCAGCCTGCGGAGTGGGATGGGGTGAGGGACAGACTCACTGAGCCTTGCTGCTCTGGGCCAGTCCCAGGTCTGTGCCATCTCTCTGCTGCTCTGTACAACACCAGTTTGCCTCTAGCGATGGGAATTTTCAGAGCTTGTTTGTTTTGAATTGCTGTAGTTTGGCAGAGAGTGTTTTATATCGGTTGTAAAGCACTATGTAGTGATAGCGACCTACTCAGCTGTCACTGAGCTTCGATTTCACATGGCTTTAAGATGACAATAACTTATCCTTCATAATTTATAAAATAGTGTTGAATATTGGTGCTAGTTGTGCAGGTTATATATTGGCTCAGTATTTCTTGATAGGATGATGGAGACTACCAATGCTTTAACCATTCCAAATCATGTGATGCTTATCCATCATCTGCTTAATTTTCTGCTGGTGGTGTGAAACGTTGGCGTATTTTATAAGTGGTAGCACTAAGTTTGTAGTTAAGTCAGCAGTATGCGTTTTTCTAAAGTAAAGTTTTCTCTTAAAGTAATGAGAAAGAGAAATCACTTCAAACTGGGACAAGTGTTCTGTACAGCAGATGTAAAAAAATGTTTTCCAAACAAACGGATGACAGATGTCTTTGTGTTTTATAGTATATCGGACCTGAAAATTGAAATCATTATGTCTGCTGGTGTGGTCATTGGGTATGCTCAATCAGTCCGGCGGGGAGTGTGTGTGGAAATCCTGTTTGGTAGTTGAGACTAAGTACAGGTAAACAGAGTGTACAAATTTCTAGTACAGATAACATAAAGATTACCTGGCTTGAAATACCAAAGGGTTGGTTTAGACAACAAGTTTTATTTTTGAAGGATGCAGCTTACATATTTTTAGATCTACTGTTTCATCATTGTGTCAACAGGAAGAAGATTGTTAATGTCTAGACTACATCGTCTATAAAATCACGCCTCTCTTGATTAATGACTAAATCTGTAGATGAATTGTTTGAATTTTGTCCTTGAAAACTGCAAGAGCAAGGTTGCCAGCAGAAAACGGTATTTCTTTCTGTTAGACATGTTACTTCAGAAATCTGATCTTCTTCTGTAGTTACTGAAACAATATTTCTTCTGATTTTATTGCCCATTTATGCCTTTTCCTTGAATAAACGTGTCCAGTTCACATTTTTCAAGGAGAAGGCATAAATAGGTGTAGCACTTTCAGTAACACCTACCTAAAGATGTACCAGTCTCATCATCAGACCTTTCATGCGAACACCTCAGCCAGGCAGAGTAATCAAACTAGCTATCAAATCTAATGATTAGAACTCAGGACATGATCTTTCAAAAAACTTAAGATTTATTGAAGAATAAAATCCCTGAAGCTTCAAGCATATTAGAAACTGGTACTGCAACAGTGTGAAATGGATAAAGATCATGTTGCCATTGCTATCCCATAAATTTGTCTAAGGAATAGACTCTTCCTTGCAAGTCCCAGTTCATCAGTTTTTTTAACCTTTGCTTTCTCAATATACTAAGCTGCTTCAGCACGAGTGTAAATCATTCTTCCAATACAAAGAGATTTCAGTTAAAAGTCATGTTCAGATGAATTATAATGATCAGTGAAAAAATACCAACAGAAAAGACTCTGGAGTGGAAAATTCATATAATGAATTCCTACTAAGGTTGTGTTACAAAATTAGAACACGAAGTCAGAAATGTGAAAGTTAACCTGTTCTTCATGATGGAAAAACTAGTATCAGGCTGGGGGACCACAATGGAGATGCTAAATACAAATCACTGAATCTCAAACCATTCACATACGAAGAAGGGACATCTGCGTAATGCTGCTACCACTATTGTTAAGTAACACTCTAGGGATGACTTGATTTTTGCCTTATCCTCAGGAAAGAGCCAACTATAGGTGTGTTTTTCTTGGTGAAATTAACAGGCACAGGTCAGTAGTTTTTAAGGGATAGGGCATACTTGATTTTTGGAATTGTGTAGCCTGAAACTCTTTCTGGATAAGAGATTTCAGAATACAAGTAGAAGTACTAAACAGTTCTAACAAAGAATTAATTTATAGCTCTTTACTTATACTATGATCTTTTATCACTGAAATTTCAGGTTAAGAGGCTTGTAATTCATTGTATTGAATACATGTAGCAGAAGGAAAAAATGTTAGAGTTGCTGGTTTCTCTATCTGCGTGTGTGCCTCTGAGAGCAGCTCCTGAAAACACTCCTGTGAATAAAAATGTTGAAACACAAATGTATTAACTTCTTCCGCTGACTTCAGCTCAGAAGTAGTTACAGATATTTTTCCAGATATATTTGTTTTGAGTAACCTCATTGCTAACAAATACAGGTAGAACATTATTTGATTCTCACTTTCAGTGAGAAAACACTGTCCCGCATTTCAGACACGAGCATATTTTTTATATGTAATACTACAGGTTTAATATATATCTGACAAAGAAGGGTCCAGGCAGATTAACAGAGATGCTTATACAGATGCTTTGATGTCAAACATGACTCAGTCTTAGATCCAGTACAAGCTACAATTCTTAACCATTGCTCTATCCTAATTTATAGCATCTTTATAGTATCAATCCCCACCTAAAAAACAGTAATAAAGCTCTCAGAAGATTAATGAGTATAATTCATGCACTAGTGGACTGAAAATGTGAAGCAAATCTGGCACTTGGGTATTGCAATTACAGAAAGCAGGAGTTATAAATGTTCCTATGAACATTTTCATCTGACTTAGAAACTTCCACCAAAGTTGTAGCTTTTTCAAAAAACATTCTAAAATATCTTAATATTTCTTTTCATAGATAATGTAAATTGTAATTCTCTTCTCTTAATTATACATGGGGGTTATGTGTGTGAGCAAGTGGAGATAGCTGTGCTTGTCAATATATTCCCTCCTGCAGAGTTGTCCCTGATCCTGAGGGAGCTTTTGTGCACGCTGGCGAGGCAGGACCGAGTGCCAGCCTCCCAGCCCTGTCAGGATCACTTGGCTTCCACACACACACTAATGGAGCAAGCCACCCATCTGGAAGTGCTAAGCACAACTGCTTTTTGCTATTTCAGATTAAAAATGGGTGAGGAAGGCATTTTCCGTGCCTTTTCAAATGATGATTTACCTCATTGCTCCTTATTTAGAGCAGAAAGTTGAGTTTGAATTTTAATAATCTGTTATTCTGAGTTTTTAGGATCAAATGTTGAAAGACAAGTGGGGAAGTTACCCCCTTCACTCTGGGTGAGTCACTGCTGGTGTGAGAGGTCTGTTTTTACATGCGCTACCGTGCGTGGCTGGTTTGCCACATCCCTGCTCTCCTCAGGTAGTCCTTTTCAGAAACAGAACATTTATTACTTGATCCAAACCACGCACAGCTCAGCAGGTCATGCTGAACTGCTGTGCATCCAGATGATCGCTCTCCATCATTCCCACTGCCACTTCTGGGTTTGCAGCTATTTCAAAAACCTCCTTTTTTCTTCTCTGTGTCATCATTAACAACTAATTACCCTCTTAGATACCACTCATCTCTTTAAAATATTCAAGTGTATGTCTGAGCATGTTCAGAACTTCTTAAATCTTTTTTTTTTTAGCATATCTGCATATGAGGAGGGAAAGAGAATATAAAAAGAAACAACGTCTTTTGCTAAGGCTTAAAAACCCATAACTCTCCCTCTCTAGGTCCATTTGGGCAGCTCTTGCTGTATGAAGAGGTTGCGAGGAGGCTGTACAGAACCCGAGAGCCTGAGACAGGAATTTACTGGTTAATTCCCACAGCAGAGCTGGGACTAGCAGGCTGCTAGGCTAAATCTTGTATGCTCACCACCTTCAGGAAGCACCCAGACGATCCTTGCTGGCCAGGCAGAGGTGAGCCAAGCGGGAATGGGACATGGTGAGCTCTTTGTCAGAGCAGGCTCATTCTCTGTGTTGGTGACCTGCTCTTTCCTGCTCCCTGCATTCTTTTCTTCAGGGTCTTGTACTGTCTCATCTCAGTGTTTTTCCCTTTGGGTCCTTCAGCTGCTGACTATTCCCATCTCAATGACGTTACCTCCCCCCGCAGTGTTACCTCTCCCACCTCCATGGCTCTGTACTTTCCCTTGGCTCTTTCTCTCAAGTCAGTAATTTCCTCAGAAACCTGAGCCAGGGTTGTGCAGCAACGCTGTGTGAGAATCCAGCCCCCGATGGCTGGCAGGTGAACCCCGGGGGGAGGATGGAGGGTCAGAAACATTTGTCCTTTATTACATTATTTCTGTGGATATCATTCTGCATTGTGACAACCTATTTTCTTTTGATTCTTGTTTGTAAATAATCTGTCAAAAATAGTTAGAAATCTTATCAAGGTTCAGTGGGTTCCATAATCCCATTACACAAGAATCATTACTTAGTAATAAGCAGACAAGCAATAAAGAAATCAATAGCCATTCCAAAAGCACAGTCTATGCTAAGAAAATATGCTTTTCTCCCTCATAACACTAATAAGAATGGTGGAGTGTATTTTGGTAGCTTTGTCCTACATGTCAATTATACCCTTTCTGTGAAAGAAAAGAGCACGGCAAAGCTGCACAGTAATAGAAAGATGGGGAAGGGTGAGTTGTGCTCATGTGAAACCCTCCCTGGTTCCTTTCTGCAAGCATTTGAACCAGCAGGTTTGTTACTCTTGCACACAAATGGACCTAAAGGCCTGCAGTACTAAAATCGCTCACTGAGAGACTACGTGCTGCTTTTAGCTGGTCTTAACCAGCACTAAGTGAAAAGGAAACATTAATCAGCACTACATGCATCTTCTCAAAGACACCGAAATACCCATCTATGAAGTGTGTCTCTTGAAATGGCTGCGCAGTCATAGAATCGTTAGGGTTGGAAGAGACCTCCAGGATGATCTAGTCCAACCGTCCCCCCCCTACCTATTACCCACTAAACCATGTCTCTAGTACCACTTCCAACCTTTCCTTAAACACCTGCAGGGATGGGGACTCCACCACCTCCCTGGGCAACCCGTTCCAATGCCCGACCACCCTTTCCGAGAAGGAATTTCTCCTCATCTCCCTCCTGAACCTCCCCTGGCGCAACTTGCAGCCATCTCCCCTTGTCCTGTCACTAGTTATCTGCGAGAAGAGGCCAACCCCCAGCTCGCCACAACTTCCTTTCAGGTAGTTGTAGAGGGCAATAAGGTCTGCCCTGAGCCTCCTCTTCTCCAGGCTAAACAGTCCCAGTTCCTTCAGACGCTCCTTATAAGACCTGTGCTCCAGCCCCTTCACCAGTTTCGTTGCCCTTCTCTGGACACGCTCCAGGGCCTCAACGTCTTTCTTGTGGTGAGGGGCCCAAAACTGGACACGGTACTGGAGGTGCGGCCTCACCAGGGCTGAGCACAGGGGGACAATCACCTCCCTGTTCCTGCTGGCCACACTATTCCCAATACCAGCCAGGATGGCATTGGCCTTCTTGGCCACCCGGGCACACTGCTGGCTCATGTCCAGGCGAGTGTCAACCAACACTCCCAGATTCTTTCATAATACCAAGAAAAAAGGTGTAGGAAATGAAAAGGAAACACCGTAACAGCATCTTGTGTCCCAGCCCTGGGGCAGGCGACCTCCCTGGGAGAGAAAGCCCTGCGCAAGGGCTTCCACTGCGGTGGGGAGAGTCAAAGCTCTCATCTCCTGCCTGTGTGTGCTCCCTTCTGCGCACTGAACAGCAGCCGTTACCTTCAGCTATGACTTAGCTCTTGGTCTCACACAGAAAGTTAAACTGCTTCCATATTATTCTTACATCTTTTTTTCTTTTCTTTTTTTTTTTGATGTAAGTCATGAATACATAGATGCATATAAATTAACTTGATGTCTGTCATAAAGGATTCTTTAAAATATACTCATTAGAAGCCAGTATGTTTTAAGGAATAGAGAATTCTAACGGCTTTGTAATAGAATAAAAAGGATATAATTATTTTGCTAAGTTGTTTTTTTGTATGTGTGGTGTTCTTAATCAAAATGATTTGTTGCTTGAAACATTTATATGTTAATTTATGGTTACTACTGATAGGGATGAAGTTTTTTTCCCCTTGTCAAAATAAAATCTCTTTTAAATAATAATGAGATTGTCACTCTTCCTATTTTCCCTTTGCTTCCTCTTTTGTTTCTCCTTTTGCTTTTCCAGAATTAATGTTTTCTGATACTATTATTAAATACAAAACTGAGCAAAGAGGAAAAAAAAATCAATCTCATGAATTATATGACAGCTTTCTCCTGAATACATTAACATTAATATCTTTTCTTTCTCCCTTTTACACAGATTATTTGCATTCATGGAGATTCATCAACAAGTGGTGGCTGAGGTGGGACGCACAATGGAAGTGCCACTGACCTTCTCATATATAAAAGAATTCAGATGAAGAAATGGTAAAGTAACCATGTAATGACAAAACTGATCACCAGCCTCTCCATTCACAACTGGCAAGATATCCATAGCCGTTGTCTTTAGCTTTGTTATAAAATTCAAATGAATCATTTAAAGAACACCTACTTTGCTTCTGACAAATTACCTTAAAAAAAATTACCCTTTTTCTTGTTTGGTTTGGTTTTGGGTTTTTTTTTTGCTGCTGCTGTTTGATGAGGTTTTTTGTTTTGTTTTGGGTTTTTTTTGAAGGATTCTGACCTTTCTTTTAAACACACAGCACTTGACAGTTGTAATTAATAATTCCATTAAATTAGTGGCAGTGTTCATTTGAGTAGTTGCGTTAGAGGTCTAAGCCCATTCTCCTCGGGTGCCACAGTCGTCAGGAAAGGAACCAACATTGCAGATATTCACACCATGAATATCTATACCTGTGTGTCTCTTACATCAACTAGTAGTCAGAATGGGGAATTAATGGCTGAATCTTGAGTTCTGCTGTTTAGAAAGTTGAGGATTTTTCTCAAGAGTTATCTTTTAGATTTTCTTATTTTAAGGGACATGTTGTGACACATGAGGACGTGAAGCTGGTGTTATCCCTTTAGAGGGCTCCAGAAAAACCTGCTCTGGAGCTGATGAAGACCACAGCAGCTCTGCCTCAGCTGCCTGAGTGCCATCTCTAAATTAATCTACGAGCTATAAATGTGCTGACATACATGGACTGACATGTGTTTGAGTTCACAGTCAGAAGAAACACTTCTCCGGTACTCATAGGATCTATACCATGGATCCTCTGCTGCTTGAAATCCCAAGTAAAAAATTAATTAGTGTTTTGGTTTGTTGGTTGTTTGGTTTGTTCAATATTCAAGGCATTCTAAGGCAAAGACTTTGGTGTTTATTTTCCTTGCTAGTTCAGATACCATTATTTTTGGTTTTATATTTTTGTCCAGGATCTATTTTCCCCTCTTTTGCTGTTTCTTAATATTTACTATACATCTCATGTACTATTTCAATTAACACTTTTTTAATGCTCCTTTATTTTATTATGCTTATTCTTACACTTTACCCAGATATATCTGAAGTTAAAACCCATTAAGTGGATATATTTCTGCTTCAGTGGTAGCATGATTGTGACATAAATGTTACAGATCCCATTCTGTAGTACCCACCATCTTCAGAAACCAAATTCTATGGAAAAACATGGAAAATTTGTTCTTTAGAGCCTTTTGCAAATTAGCTCCAGACACGATATCTTGTGTGCTTCCTTTAAACACTTCCTAGGAAGACAGACAAAATTCATACCTCTTTCTGGCAAAGAAAAGATTTTAGGTAATAATAATACTAATAACGATCACACATGTCCTTTCTTAAAATGATTCATTTTGATTTAGATATCTTCAAGTTCTTTGATCTCATGATCTACCTAACAGTGAGCAAGGTTAATGCTTAATAAAGTAGGATGCCCTTTTTATAATCACTTCATTAAAAGTGAGTAGCAAGAGGTACATTAAATTAAAGTGTTTGTGATATGGGATCAATTTTGTGGAATCCCAGAGGTCTCTATGTGCCTCGTAAAGAGCTCTCTACTTTGAACATATCTATAAGTGACCCATTGAGAATTTCTGTTCTCTTTAATTTGAGAAATTTAAATTGCTTTTATTACCTGTAATGGTGTTAAGTACTGAATGAGGAATAAATTGTCCTGGAAAAGAATTAGACCGCAGGTCTACAGCTTTAATAATTCATACTCTTGTAGCATTTATAAAATAAACTACGTGATACAGGCAATAAAAGTAGTAATGATATACTTTAGGGGAAAAAAAAGTTTCCTTTCACCTCTTATAAGTGGTTAGGTTTATCAGGGAGACTATAGCGGTATGAATGAGCATATTCTGGATTAACCATGAATTGAGAAGAAATATAGGAGCCCTGATTCCTTGGACCACACTGAATCCTTACACCCTATTCCTTGGGCCCAAGTTCTAAAAGCTTTTAAGTGGCCTGCTCTTTGTGAGCATGCAAGGTAATTCCCCTCCAATGTTACTACAGTTTTTCTACTTCTTAAAAGAAATAAAAAACAAAACACAACTAAACCACAGTACACATCTGTGGTTATGTTTTGTTGTTTTTTTTCTTAAAGAAAAACTAATCCAAAGATTGAAGCACACATATAATAGAATGAATAGCTCTGCTTTCAACGAAAAATATGTTTTTTTCCTTGCAGTTGGATCACTTTTGGTATATGGAGCATTAAAAGCAAAAAAAAAAGTACAGAAGCATATCTCTTACTTATAGCTCTGTGAACCACGGAGTTTCTCACTCAGGATTTGACATTTATGTGCCTTGAGTATATAGATATGCAGCAAGTTTTGAAACTAAGGAGAAAACAACGGACTGTAGATAGTCTCTCCGCTGGTTTATGAGTAAGAGCAAAGGACCATTTCAGCCTCTGCTACTTCCATGATAAACTCTCCCCTAACACTCTGCTGTAATTAGTGGTGTTACGCATACGAACAGTGTAGCATACTTTCTGTTTGCAAAGGGAGAGGAATCTTTCTCTCCTGTTGTTATAACTGTATCACAGCTCATCCTTATTTCTGTAATTAAAAGTACTTTAGATGCTACCTAGTTCCTTTCAACTATTTCATACTGAAAGACTCGGGTAACGAGACCTTGCTTTGGCCTTTTATATTTTCCACTTACTCAATTTAGTTATGACTGTAAGATGTAATTTATCAAATGCACAATGAGAGGTTATCAAACTCATTTCAGTAAAAGAAAGAGAAACATTACCCTCAAGAGATAAATCTTTCATTAAACTTTACAAAGACCTTAAGTAGTTTCTCCCCTATTTATCTTTTCCAGTCTTTCTTTTTTGTGCTCCAGCTGCCAGTGTTTAGAAAGCAGTATAAGGCAGAGCGCCAAAATTAGAGCTGATTTTCTAGCCAAATGGATAAATTTCCTCTTCCATAACTAAACAGTTTACTTCATCTTAGCAAAATACATTAAAAATTACCTAAGTTTCAGAATTTTCTGTCTTTCTTTTATTTTTTTTTTTAATATCAGGACTAACTAAATTATTGGTCCTGTATAGGGCCTTATTTTTAGGACACAGAGAAGGTCAAAGAAAATTTTCATTAGAACACTAAATATGAATTTAGTGCAGAGTAAACTCATCATGATTTTTATTTTATTTTATTTATTTGTTGCACTTATCTATGTTTTAGGATCTTAGTGTCTTTTGCTATTTGATAAGGAGATATTAATTGTCTAAGGCATTATATTACTTGGGTCATTTTGAAGAGAAATTACAGAGAGAATCTAAGTAAGTGTGGAAAATAAGTACCTTTTCACCTACTCAACTTCTGTAAAAAGTCAGTTCTTTTTTGATTATTGATGCTTTTTGAATTGCAATGCTTTTTTCCCCCCCTCACTTTTTAAAAGATGTTATTGAACAAGAAGGAAAAGTGTAAATAAACTAGTCAAAAGTAAGGATGGCAGAGGAAGCAAAATCATAGAGTTGTGATTTATCCAAGACCACGGCTGTGATTAAATATGAATTTGATTCTTCTTTGTAGAAAAAAGGCAAAATATTTGGCAAATCCTGACTCAGGCAATACTAAAAAGCAAATTTCCTTTCAGGTCCAGCAAGTTTTCTCTCATCACGTGCTCTTGGAGGAGGCTTACATGACATCTTTTCACTTGGGAATTTCAGAGTCTCTTTGCTGTGCTTTTCACACTGACAAATATTTGAGCTGTGTGAGAATATACATTGTACATCCACACACACAAGCACACATGTACGTTTTATGCCGTTTTCTTTCCTTGTTGCAGTTAGTTTCACAAAGTCTGTGTTACACTGGCCAGTGTCTGTTCAAACTGCATATTCATACCGCTATAGAGTGACTATTGCTCTGGTTCCACCTTGGACTCAATCTCCTGTGAATCTTCATAAAGTGATCTCATTCTTTTTTAGGTGTATAAGCATTAAAGATATTTTCAGTAAGGTAAAAAGCACAGTATACTCTACCTTGGAGACTGAGATAAGAGATCAGCTTTGACTCTTTTCACTGGACACCATGAGCATTCTTGGTTTCCTATCAGGAATAAGACTTTCTGTACAGTATTCCTCATTCTCCTTTATAGCTAATTCAAGGTGATTACGTTTGTGCATAATGGGGATTGGAATGAATTGCAGAGAGCACCCTCTCCTCTTCCCTGCCGCACTTTTGCCATGTCTAATTAGATACTTGATATGGACAATTCCCAAGCTAATGATCTCCCTTTGCAAAATTTATTTGCCATACTCTCACATAATGATGAAATATTTCATGGATCTGTATCTTCTTCCTCCTATACGGGCTCTATAACAAGTGTCTGAAATTGTAGTTAGTTGATTAATTGATTCTGTCATGAAGTTGTATGGAATTACGTTTCTTTTCAAAGTCTCCTCTTTTTCTCTGTTTAACAATGATTTATTTAATGGCTGTAATGTATTCTGGCAAAATCCATTTAGTGTTGTAATATCTATATTGAAATTCTCTATTCATAAAAAGAAGGCTCTCCCCCTCTTTTCAAGAACTTCAGTCAAAAGATAAATGGAGTTTGACCTCTGTTTCTGCATTGAGCCTTTTAAAATTTTATAGTAATTTTTAATATTAAACATCAGAAATGTTTAGTTTTCATTTAAGAAGTGCTAATTTCCTTTAGGAAATTGCTAATCTAGCAATGGTTAAAAGCGAGTAGCTGATATTAAGTAATTTTCAGTCCCAAGGCAAACCTCTGTTGTATGGGTGCCCGAAATACCGTGCCCATTGCAGCAGGAGGAATTACAAGTGTCATAAGTGTCAGTTCCTGAAAAGTTATTATTGGGAACCTTTTAAAATGAGGACTGTTCAATGTGGTTTCTCTTATGGTATGTATTTTACCAAAATTCAGTAGAGTTAAACTGTAAACTTGTAGAAACTGGAGGTCTCTAACTGTGAGCACCGAGTACAAAGACACTGCGTATGACTGCTGAGCTGCCGCGGAGGTGACAGTGGCACAAGCTCTTCTTATCGCTGGTGAAGAAGCAGCAAGCTCACAGCGCAAATTTAGCATGATTTTTCTTATTCTTTGATGAATATTTTGCCACTGACTTTACTTGGGAGTTAGGTCAGAGCTGAAAACTGGGTTCTAAGTTGCACGGTTTTAGTGTAGTGTCCTCAGCGGGACCACCTGCACGCTGTACCGTAGGTGTGTGCTTGCTGACCCAAAGCAAGAGGAGTGATAAAATCTGAGATTGTTTACAAGCAGTAGCTGCAAGAAAGGTTGAGGTGAAGTCTCTCACTTTTTTTGTGTGTGTGTGTGAAGTGGCTTTAATGCATTTTTAGTGTCTCTACATTAAAATAACATCCAAAATAGTGTTTCCAGTCTGACTCCCTGCTCTCCCTGCACTTGTCAGGATGTATTTCTAGGCTGCTTTGTTGTGCCATTTAGATAAAAAGATGATGTTTCCTCGATCTTCCCTTCTAGCTTGCCACGTTTACTGGACAATGCTTGTCTCCTGAATGGCACTATAAAATATTTTTCTGCCATTTGTTATTGTGAGTGCTCCAGAGAGACTCCCTTAACAAAGTGCCAGTTCTGCAGGCAGGAATGGAAATATATCTGGTGGCACATCTGTTTGCCTGA
Source organism: Psophia crepitans (assembly GCA_013399095.1). Classification (NCBI taxonomy): domain Eukaryota; kingdom Metazoa; phylum Chordata; class Aves; order Gruiformes; family Psophiidae; genus Psophia; species Psophia crepitans. The sequence continues at coordinate 1,158,480 of VWZZ01001977.1, forward strand.
GCTCATAGTGATAGTTTTAGTACTTTGGGTATGGGAGCAGAGACAATGGTGGCATGATTTAAGGAACACATCTGTATGGTGTGGCTTTCCATAGTCTCACTTGATTGTATTTGAACAGTTGTTACTATAGTGCTGTTGTCCCCAGGGAGTGAGAATGGGGTCCCACATAAAGAATAAGGAAATATCTGGAAAGAGATAATCTGCACAGAGTTCTGCTAAATAACACTTGAGACTGTCACTTGCCATTGTGGCAGAGGGATGTAGTAGAGTCACAGAATCCTTGGAACTTGCATTTTTACATGCCGGGAAAGGAGGATGCCTTTGACAACAAATGCGCAGCTTCAGCTGAGAACAGAGTGCTCTGAGACCTTGCTTATGGGGAAGATGGTTGGACTTGATGATCTTAAAGGTCTTTTCCAACCAATACAATTCTATGATTCTAAGATAGCACTGCTTTTGACATCAGGGAGCGTCAGTGAATATGAGAGAGAGAAGTGAGCTGAAGTGAGGTACAAGAGTCCCACAGAGCCTGCTGTGGAGCTATGACATAAAGGGAATTTCCACAAATGGGAGGAAAGAAATTTTGAAAGATTCTGTGTCTTGGTTATCCACATGGTGGTTTGTTTTCAAACTCTTACAATGGATCTAAGGCAATGCAGGTGGGATTGTAGAAAACACTAGGAAATGTCTTCTCTAATGCTTTTTCATAGAATCAGAGAGTCATAGGATGGTTTGGGTTGGAAGGGACCACAAGGATCATCTAGTTCCAACTCCCTGCCATGGGCAGGGACACCCTATACTAGACCAGATTGCCCAAACCCCCATCCAACCTGGCCTTGAACATTTCCAGGGATGGGACCTTCACAACTTCTCAGGGCGCCCTGTGCCAGGGCCTCACCACCCTCACAGTAAAGAATTTCTTCCTAATGTCCAATCTAAATCCCCCCCCTTTTAGCTGATATCCATTACCCCTTGTCCTGTCACTGCACTCCCTAAGAAACAGCCCCCCGCCAGCTTTCCTGTAGGAAGTCAGTGGCAAACCAGCCCTGACTTCACCATAAGTGACAGGCCAGTGCTATGTTTGTGAAGGTTTTCCCCTAAGAGCCCAAGGCAGGCGTAATTCACCAAAGATAACTTTGTAGTTGGTCTCTGAGAATAGCTTACATATATTTTCAAGTGTGACCTAGGTAGCAATTGGCAATGCTTTGGCTGGGAGACATTTACATAGATGCAATTCCTTTTCTTAAAGAGTCCCAGATAGACACGTATGAGTTAATTCAAAATCCAATGACATTAAGAAAAAGTTTATAATAAGCTTTAAAGAGCCCTGAGCCTTGTTCAGTAAGGTTTTGCTTGAAAATTTGGTACTTGGAAATATTTTCAGTGCAAATGTATGTATAAAAGCTGAATTTGAAGTAATAAGTCTTAACTTCTCAAAATGAAGCTGACAAACTTTGTGTACATTTTTTTTTTCTTTTACTTTGGCTGTGAGATAATTTTTTAACTTGGATCCTTTTTGTCTTGCTGCTGCTGCTGCTCTCTAAAGCTGAGAACAGCCTTATTAACGTCTGATTAGACACCTAGCTCTTTAGTTTGCACCAAAGAGACTTAACAAGTGCAGGAAGCCAGTAAAAACTTCAGCTGAGTTCAGAGAACAAGTTGAATGCTTTACATAATGAGCTTCTTAAATAATATCAGAGGTTTTGCCATTGTCAAATTAGTCCTTTTTCTATGCCTTATTTCAAATGCAGAGTATGTAAAATATTGCAGGTTTCAGTTACCGAGTCCTTTTCATATTCTTTTTCTGAGAAAAAACGGAGGGTGGATCTATGTAAAATAGGTCCTTTGCTTCTAATTAATTACAAGGTAACTTTCACAAATTCACACAAATAGAAGCACAAATCCATTAAATATTACCTTCACAAGCAAACAATGACATAAACATTCCAGAACTGCATTTTTTCTGTGCATCCTACCATTTTTTAGTTTTGCAATGTTGATGGCATTTTTTATGACTCCTGTTCATTATTCATATAACAGTAAAGACCTAGAAATGTTACCATCATTTTTAAAACATAGCTGATATGGTTGGAAGGAAATGTCTATATATGCCTTTTTTAGCATTTAGGATAGAATGGATGAAATTTGAATATTAGAAACCAGATATTAAATTTAGTAATGTAATGGAACAGCTGCAAAACTCATGAAAGTAAAAATATAATTTTAAGCCCTGTGTGCTAAGAAATTATTTGTGTGTGTATATACAAAAATATAAATATTATTTCTTAATTTAACATGTTAGTGCATCTCATTGCCAACTACAGAATACAGTAGCTTATACTATTAATTAGGAAAAGTGGTGTGTAAGTGCGTGTTCCCGGACAAGGTGGAACTGACACTGAATCTAGGGAGTGCTTAGGCTGGTAAGAACCTCCACTGTATTTCTTGATGACATTTCAGTGAAGACTTAATTAGTGATCCTGCAGGAATAAAAACAAACAACCAACCAAACAACCATACACAAGCCATTTTTCCATGTTTGTGAATTGCTGGCCAGGTTTGGAACTCCTCCCAATGATAAACTGAATGCTGTTCATTTTCTTTGCAAGTTGGAATCTTAGACTCTAGGGCAGAAAAAAAAATAAATTGGTGTTTCAGAATATCAGGATGAGAAGGGAAACTTGATTCTAACGGAGCAGATCCTCTACAGTTCTTAAAGTATTGAAGCACCTATTTATTTTTTCCCAATAGAAGCACTGAAACCTGGCAGTATAACAAACTCCTACTTACTTCTGCAGTTTTGGCCTTAAGAGTTAAGAAATCATAAAGACTATATAAAAACCTTGGTTTTTCACTTTAAAGAGTTCACAAACATTTGTTGTGAAGCCCAAGAAGACAGCAGACTGATGGTTTAGGCTGGGAGACCATGCAGGAGGTGAAGTGGGTGGCTGTTATTTGCACATTAAAATGTAAATAGCAACAGTATGTAAAATATATCCTAGAATAATCATGTAAAATAAAGAAAATATATAAAATACATAAAATGACAGGTGCAACAAATCAAATGTGACCCTCTAAAGACATTTTCTCTAAACAAAGAGTATTATGGAAATTCTGAAGGATAATTATCCAAATAATTTGAATTTATAAATGTTGAGTTGAAACAGAGTATAGTATGCAAATGCTAAATATAGAATGATATCCCTTATATTTAGTTACTTCCCTGTGATACTCAGAACTAGTACTTATGCACCTGTCTTCCTTGAAAGCTGATAATCAGGAGATTAATTTTTATGTACTTCAGCTGAATTATGTACTTTGTGATTCAACTTCAGCAAAATGCAAATGAAGGTATAACAAGACCAGTTAGTGAGAACTTTTCTGTAATTCTATGGTTCTAATTCAAGTTGCAGTGCTGTTCCCAGTGGTGAAATAATACTGTGTAGTACAAAACCATACCAAGAAATCTTATAAAGATAAGAAAGAAGTCAAGGTAGGTTTAATATGGATTCCAGCTCTGCAAAAAGTCAGATTTGAGCTGTGTGTTTTATAACTTATGGAGACAGATGCAAAATGTAAATGTTTGAACTGGCCTAAAGTTTGGATCATTATTTCTGTCAATATTTTCACATATTTTCTGAGACACCAATATGAATTTCAAGGGTGTGTTTTCTAGCTGATTCTGAAAGAGTTACAATTGGAGTTATTATTGATTCTCCCTCCCACNTTTGTATCATTTACACTAATTTTGGAGGAAAAGGAGAGCTTTTTGCTGTACATGTTGTTCACTTGTTAGCTCAAGGGTATTTGCACAATTTGTTGGTGGGTTTGCATTGTTTATATCTATACAAAAACAAATTTCTCTTGCCAGAGGTTGTAGTCGAAAGCCTTCAGCTTGCAAACCTGATATTGATTCTAAATGTGAGCATTTGAATGCATGCAAATACTGAACTCAATTAATGGATATGGTAAGGAATTACTGTGTTTAAGGACTTTCCATTCAGCTCCCTACGCTGGATTCTTGGTCTGAGAATTTACCTAATGCTTATCGTCAGCGATTGGCATAGATAACACAGGCAGGGTTACAGATTTGGATTGCTGGAGAAAAGTATAGAGAGGCAAAGAGACAGCGAAATGTGTCTCCAGATAGTTGGGTGTCTGGCCGAGAATGAATGGGAGAGCAGGACAATATCCTGCCAGAATGTGAAGTAGATGTTTTTTCACCAAAATATTTTGGAATCTTGACTTTTGTGGAGCTCTTGTTTTCTGGCCATCAGTCTTCCCAGTGTGTGTGTGTGTATGTTATGGCATCATAAAGGAAGAGTACAAAACACAGGTACAACACTCACAGTAAAATCCATGACTCGTTCAAAACCGGGCTGTGTAGAAGCTGATATTTTCAGGGTAGAACTTAGAGGCCTTCAGCCTGAGAGGAAATTTGGCCATAAATCAATGGCAGAGAAGCAAAAATTCCTACAGTGCATCTATAATTTTGTTTCGTGCTTGTTTCATGCATTATTGCATAGTCTGCTCTTGAAAGCTACAGAATCAAATAGGCTCACATTTTTGCTACTGCAAGGTGCCAATTTTATTTGTCCTACTTTATTATGCCATAAATAATTTTTACAAGCAATTTAAAAAAATATAAACCTTGCATAATGTGCTTAACATCTATTATCTCCAATGAAAATTTTACTGATTTGCATTATGGGGCTTATGCAAATTAATGTATAATCAATCAAAATCAAACTTCCGTTATGCCCTTCATGCAATGCATCCCAAAGCACTTTAGAGGATAATAAAATTAGTAGCTTGGCTAAGTAGGAGTAAGCTAGGTCAAACAAATAAGCCTTTAGCTTACGCTTAAACAGTGAAATATGGTAGTCGTTGAATAGCTCAGGATAAGCTCTCTTATATTTATTTTATACCATAATTAAAGCTCTCATTATAAAAGTCTTTCATGGTCACAGACTAATCACACCAGAAGCAAGGAGACCTAGAAATATTAATGGTATGGCAGAACTGTCTTAGATTGCAATCATATTAAAATATGATTTTAAAATATGACAGCTGACACTGTCTTCTGGTTTTGCATGTAATTTTTCATTTCGATTCACTTGTGGCTCTTAAAAAGGTATAATTTTTAAAAGGTAGTAGTGCATGTAGTTATGAAATGTAGCTAGAATCCAGTAATGGACCTAGAAATAGTAGAGTGCTTGTTAAGTCCAGATGTACTGTCCAGACACTTTGCAGTTGAGCATAACTTTCAACAGGTACCTTGGCACCATTGCTTTCATTCTACTCAAAGTCTTCATCTAAATGCATTACTCTTTGGGAAGGACAAGGTGCTTTTTCATGACGACATGGAAATGAGTTGCATATGAAAAGAAACACTACAGTTAGGCGGATCCTACTGTTAGTAGGATTGTGCCTTTGGGAGGTTCTTCTGCTTGTGCAGTTTCAGTTCCAATTAGAACATACCAATTTGAAATGTCGTTTATATTGACTAAACCTTCCTGACATTTGAGGACATGACTACTCAATAAGTTTATACCTGGTTTATTCCAGGTCATGGTCTGAACATGTATTTTATTAAATATTAACTAATTAACTATTAAGCTTTAAGATGCATTTGTGGACCACAATTAGGTTTTCCTGTTTCAGTTGGCTGAGAAACTTCTGCATAAAATCTTGTGATTAGAGGTTTATGTTTGTTTTCATAGAATCATAGAATGGTTTGTGTTGGAAGGGACCACAATGATCATCTAGTTCCAACTCCCTTGCCATGGACAGGGACTCTTCCCACCAGCCCAGGGTACCCAAAGCCCCATCCAACCTGGCCTTGGACACTGCCAGGGATCCAGGGGCATCCACAGCTTCTCTGGACACCCTGTGCCAGGGCCTCACCACCCTCACAGGGAAGGATTTCTTCCTAATGTTCAATCTAAATCTCCCCTCTTTTTAGGTCAATCCCCCCTTGGCCTGTCCCTCCCTGCCCAGGAACCAGCCCCTCTCCAGCCTTCCTGTAGGTCCCCTTCAGGTAGTGGAAGGCCGCAATGTGGTCTCCCTGGAGCCTTCTCTTCTCCAGGCTGAACAAGCCCAACTCCCTCAGTCTGTCCTTGTAACAGAGGTGCTCCAGCCCTCAGATCGACTTTGTGGTCTCCTCTGGGCTCGCTCCTGCAGCTCCATGTCTTTCCTAAAGAGAGAAGGGTAGGGATCAGTCACTCCTGTTTTCAGAATCAGATAGAAAGTGGAGGTGAAAACCCAAAATTTGCCTCTGATCATCTTAATTTAAAAATTCTCTACCTTGTTCTGCATACTGGGCTTCATGGATTACATCAACCTGCTACAGATATGCGGTGCTCCAAACGTTGCAAATATGTGGTTTGTTCTCCCTCTTGTGTTCACTCACAACCTGTTATTCTAGTTACATCAAATAAGCTAATTTTTGAAGCTGAAGTGCTATTCCCACTGTAATTAATTTCAAAATTCCTGTTGACATGGGTGAGAAAAATATGATCACTCTTGGTGAGTTATTTACATTAAATAAAGTTTCCAAAACTGGATATAGAAAACTTATAGTAGTTTTCTGTATTAAATTGTTTTTCTGCTGAAGGAAAATAATGTAAAGAAGAAAGCAGAGGAAGAGAAGTCTCTCTCATATTAAGAAACTGCTCTCATACATGCTTCCTGCCCATCCTTGTGTTTTTCACTTTGTTCCACATAAATAATGGTTTACAGAAATGAGAATTTACGTAGGTGCCACATTCAGTACAAAATCAGCAATTTGGTGGTGTTTGTTCTCTTAAAGTACATAGCTAAAAGACATTTTCTTTTTTCCCTGTGTCATTTATCGCATATGCCTTTGGGCTGGCTCGTTTTCAGATACCATTTACTTATTCCTCTTTCTCATTTCTTCCAATTTCTGCATGGCTATCCTAGGAAGCATCCTGCTCATTGTGTAATGGCTCTGGAGCAGTCCATTGAGCAACGTGTTAGATGTCAAGCATTCTTGACAGATAGAATTCTCCCAGATAAAATAATCTACATTATTTCAAGTTTTCATTAATCATTTGGATTCTATGAGAGTATCACTGTAACCTCATGTATTTCTTTCACAAAATCTGGCACTGTTCTGAATAATTCTGGAAATGCAACCTGAATAAAATGGGGGGGGAGCATTTTTGATATTTAGAATATTTTCTCTGGAGAAATAATGCCTACCTAATGTATCACATATTCCTTAAATGGAGAAATTTGATCTGTAAGGTTTAAAAATTGTGAAAAATCTAAATCAGTCCAATGGATTAAGTGAATGAAACACAGTGAAGTTACTTCTGCATTAACTCACTGTTGGCTGGATCAAGTGAAATTCTAAAAGTAATCTGAGTGTGAGCAAGGAGCATTCAAATGAGAACTTTACCGTTACGTATAATAGCAAGTAAATTAGCTTTCCAGGTATAAATCCTGGGAAATTTTGTTATTTGTTAAAAAAAAAAGAAAAAAAAAAAGAGTTGTTGGTGACAAAGCTATTAAGCCGAAGTTATATGTAACGAACAACCAAGAGGGATTTAGTACACATCATAAAATCCTGTATCTGGGACCCATGACAAGGCCAATAATGTCAGAGAAATGAGAGGCAATAAAGCTATGCTTTAATTTATGATTTGCAAAACATCTGCTCAGATGAGAAGCATAAAGCACAGGGCACGTGAATGAGAAAGCGTGTGTTGTGCAGAGGCTGTAATGAAAAGGCTGAAATTTGGTGTCTTGGATCAGTGATATCAAACGTTGAATGACTTCCAATAATTCCGTGGTACGGCTGCTCATTTCAGCCTGCTTAAGATTGTAACTACTCGTGCTAAGTGGGGGTTAGGTTTGTTTATTTCTAGGTTTGCTAGATTCTTTGTTTCCCCTGCTTCCCCAGTATGACTGATAAATCTGGATATTTACTGCCGTTACATGTGTTAATGCGATCACTCAGGCAAAGGACGTTTTATCTGAAAAAGAGGTACAAAGAAGAGGTTTATGGCTTAGTGCATAAAGCTTCTCCCCACTGAAAAAAAAGATAGGATATAAATCTTTTTCATTATAACAAAACTGGCATCCACAGCAGTGGTGTTGCTCCAGACTATTATTTTATTCAACTGTAAGCAGAATATCCCCTGCAGAAATGACCCTGATAAGCATGCATCTTCATTCAGGTACATGACTTATTTTATTACAAAGCCATGAATTTGGATGGGTTCCCAAATTGGGTTTCGGGAAAATTTCTTTTCTGGACACGCCGCGTCCTATGTGTAGCAGCGCAGGCCCAAAGCGAATGCACTTGCAGAGCGTTTATTTTATATAACTGCTTTAGACCTTTGCCTACGTATATTTTCATACGACTCATCAGATTAGTGTTACAGTCTGAGTGGTGTAGAAAGTCTGAAATGTAAATGGGATTTAAGGGAAGAATCCGTCTCATGTTGTTACCTGCTTTCCATCGCTGTATTTTACACTGTATTCATGGGCCGGGTGTATTCTTTCAGAGTTATGTAAACGTCACTGCAAACACAATAAGCATTTGAAAAGTAAAGAAATGAGAAAAAAAATCATTGTTCGGCTGAAACATCGGAAAATAGTTTGTGTTAAATGTCCATAGAAATAGAGAGAACAACAAAACAATAAAAATTTTGAGTGGAAACTGGTTTTATTCCCCAGGTGTTAGCTGATGAGACTAAATCTTGAGTTTAGGAAAAATATCTTTCAAAGCTTTCTGTGAAACGAGTTTTCTAAGATCATTGATTTTCTTCTTCAGCTTTGGGTGATCATGCGTTAAGGAGATGTTTCTTATTTCCTTTTTCCACATCCTTTCTACCCAATTCTGTGTATTTATAAGTCTCTAGTGAATACAGTGCAGTTAAGGGAGAGAATCATCAAGAATTGTGAAGGTCACCTTTGGAGAATAATTAGTATGACAGTAATTGCTCAATTTGTGTCTGTAGTGAGAGTGTTCTGAGATAAAGCAGTTTCATTTTAACATTTTTCCTCATTCCGTGTTTGCCAGAGCCTCTGAAGTTACAATTTCAGGCGAAGTGCTCCAGGAAGTGTTCCCCAGCCTGAGGGGAAACATTCCAGAAATGGGAATGAAATAAAACCTTCGGTTCTCTTCCGCACAGAACTGCACCTAGACTTTGTGGATAAACAAATTAGTCACTCGTCAATTTGTATTCACCTCATTCCACTTTATGTGGGAAGGTGGACTTGTGGCAGTTGTTGGGCTATGGAGGTGTTGGCTCATCCAGTCTGACGTGTCTGACCGAGGTCATGGAAAATTTTGGACAGACGTAGCATGTGGTATGGAGAGCTTCAGGAGATGGAGGACCTCTTGATTACTCCGGTGGTTTATTCCAGTGACAGATCAACCACACTTTTACTGTTGTGTGTCTTATTCCTGCTTTGAATTTCTCTGACATTTAACTTTCAGACCTTATTTATTTCTGTAGCAAACAAAGACCCTCCATAGCTCCTGCCATTTTCACTTCATGAAGGTATTTAGGTATCATGGCCAAATCATCAAGTTTTTTTTGTGATAAATGAAGAAGACTGAATGTCCTTAGTTTTTCCCTGAGAAGTATTTTTCACATTCTTGAGTAAGACAGATATTAATGTTGATGGTGGTACTTGCTGAATGGATGAATAACAATTTAAAATTCAGATAAGCAGGAGGGCACCTGAAATGTTGATGGAAAATGACTTGCCTGTCTCAGAGCGGCAGTGGCATGGGGAATACCGTTATTAATACCGCAGGGTCTCTGAATTCAAGCTGTGTTTTTGTTGCTGCATAGAATCATCAATAAAGACCAAAAATATTGGACATTTAGATCTCCTGCAAGCCAACCCATTGAGCTGAAATCACTGGGTTCCCATATTTTTGGCTCATTGAGCGTAGGCAATGCATTGCACTGTGCGTGTGGCCCCAGGCCTTTAACCAAGCATGTCAGATGCAGTGTCTGTGCTCTGTCCCTAGCGAAATGGCTGTTAGGAGTCCAGCACCAGTACAGACAGTATAGACAAACAGCTCTATGAATTTTGAAACGTGGTTTAAAATTCTAGTGCTCAAATCTGTGATTTCAAATGTCTTAAAAGTGTTGTTATGATTTGCACTTTGGCTATAAAAACATGGGGAATCCGTAAAATTATCTTTTAGGTCCCACTGTAGGCAAATATACAAATAAATTGTAGATTTCAAAGGTTTATGTTGCATTACTTACTATTTTTAATATTTATTTTATTTATTTTGGTTTAAAACACTAGCTGTTTTAGAGATTTTAAATGTTATGCTTAAGTTTGAGCTCTGGGTTACATATTAAAATGTGACATTTTTAAAAAAACAATGTTGGATGAATTAATAGAAGTATTGTGTTATTCGTATATTCTTACAGCCCTTTCTTCAGTAAGCGGAATCTCGATAACTGAAAGCCACGCTAAAATGTCTAAAATAACACTAGACGTCCAATGTGAACCCCGTATTTCTTCAAGCTTTGCATTGCTAAGATGATGTTCATGAAATTGTCTCTGGCGGTGGAGGGTATTGCTTATTGATCAGCAGATACCAAAGGATGCTGATCACCCTACATCCTCGTATTCCTACATTTTGTTTTTTCTGCCCAGAATAAATATTTCCATACAGGTTCTGGCTAGCTCACAATGAAACGGGATGCTCTTCCCCACATTCCTCCATTTCTTTTGCCACTCGCACATATTTAGACTCCAGATTAAAATCATACATAGCATCATTTCAAAAGCTTTTTTATTTCAATGGTGTCAACATGTAAAAGTAAATTATCTGTAACAAGGAACTGGTTTAAAAGATACCCTGTTCCCACCTCAGACATCAGTAGATCTTTTCTTTGTATACACCAGAAATGTGGCTGCTCAGGGCTTGCAGGTTTTCTTCAAAACGGTTTCTGTCGGAGAAAGTTGGAGATAGAGGGAGAAAAATGGAAGAAGACCCAAAGATTATAAAAAGTTAAGGTTTCTGAATGTGGCCTGGAAGAGAACAGATTGCAGGGGTGAAATGCAGCTCAAACCAAACAGCATCTTGTTCTCCAAACATTCCACTTACTTCAGCATATGAGTGAGAGTGATTTAGGGTATCACAGGGTTGCCCTGTGCTCTTTCCTTTATGTCAGTACACAGATTTCTGTGGATACAGAGTCATGTGTATATTGCTTTTACAAGTCTTGAAAGATAAACTTTTTTTTTTATTTTATTTTTAAATAAATAAATAGTGCTAATCTTATTGGAAGAGATAGTTAGTTTTGCCCTGTTTTAATTTTGTTGTGTGCCTTTTTCAGTAGCATACGTTCTTATTCTTGTATCTACAGTCTTGTACCTCTCAATGCTGTATTTTATGATGCAGGCACCTGAACCAGAAGCAGCCATATTTTCAAAGGATAACTGGGTGTTAAGATGCAAAGGTGAAATTTTAGGCAGCTGTGAAAAGCCCCGTTTGGTGTTTCTCTGCATTCCCCGCTTAGACATTTTGAAAATTTACTCCATAGTAAATTGTACAGAGATGCCGGTAGAATTTAGCAGTGAAAGTCACAGAAGGGCAAAGAGGAATATTTATGAAAACAGCCAACTCAGCAAGTTATATTAATTAAATTTTTCAGGAAAGATTCACCCTTCTGAAATAAAGAGAGATTTGATAAGCATAGTATAGTCTGCACGTATGAGGTTATTCTTACTCTTGCACAGTGCATAGGTGGATAATTAATGACTACGCATTTTTAGTGGTTTCCTTCTTTAGGAGTTAGGTGGTTAGGACTGGTCTCACCCATTCTGCCCAGTTTGGTAGGGACTGGAGGAGGATGAGCTTTTCCTGTTAAATTACCTCTATAGCTTGAGGAACTTGCACTATTCTACATCTGCAGGTATAACACAAGTGTGCATTTTTCTAGTCACTGATCTCATAACATAATGAGGGAGGATGGAGACTACAATGAGTAGTATAATCATTCATGTCAAAGGAAATTTTAATTTCAGTGAGCACAGATCCAACCCTGAGAGCTACATGCAAAGTGCATTGAAGTCATTGATAATATTTTTGAATCCATGTATTTGTATAAAGCCCTCAGGCCCAAGCAAATAAATTGCATTTAAATACTGTTATTATCTAATGTTCTCCTTCTCTTCTTATCATCTCTTCTCCCACCCCCTCATACTCATTTTTTCCCCTGTGTTTTCTGTTCAAAAGAAAATATCACCAAGGAGAGCAGTAGGCTTCTTTTCAGTAACTGCCACGATGACAAGTGGTTCTAGAGGAGCTGGCAGGGAAGGGTTGGTACCCCGGGGAGGGCAGAGCGGGTAGCTGTAAATAACAACCCAGCCTCTATTTTTATGTGGATATAGGTAAATCACCTGATTTTCTGTGTTTCCTTTCCCTGAGGCTGTCAGAGGTTGCTGTCGGAGGCTGGACCATGTGTGTCATGGATGTCAATGAAAAAGGCAGTTCCTATGTTTCTCTTGATTCCAGCTGCTGTGATCAAGGTTATATGCCTCCTCTTTGCTGCCAGTATATTGAAAAAGAAGCCACAGGAGGGTATTTTTTAAATCCACTGATTCCTGACACCTGTGTCAGCTCATTGCATGAGCTAAAAGGTACAACTCAGTGCAGCCTTCAAGCAACATTGTGCAACACGTGCAAAAACCATGCAAATGGGGAAATTATTTTTCAGATATTTTCCCTTAACTTACAGAAGGAAGTATATTACCTTTCGAGCTCTTTTTTTTTTTCTTCCAAACTATTGAACTATTTTCTTTGCTTTAAGGCAAAAATCAGTTTTGATAATTTTGAAGCATTTAATTTCTTTTGCTGTTATATTTAATCTGTCATTTTCCTAATTAGCTGAAATTTTGAAGGGAAAGGTTGTTTTGAAGTAGGAAATATTTTAATTTTGAAAATGGCAGAATAAGATATTCTGATAATTTTGTCACCTTAGGAAAATTAGGAGTTGTAGAACTTGTTAGAACTTGTCTCTTTCTGCAGGCAGTTTTGGTTCTCAGGGATCAGTATTTTTTCATGCAGAAAAGGGAATTTCAAAAGCTCATGTCCAGACTGGTGACTTCTGTTTTCCTGCTGACATGACACACCACAAAGTTTTAATAAAGGATCTCAAATATTTTTTTTAAGGTAAGTGGACTTCAGTGTTTTACCAGAGTCCAACTTCAAAACAAGGCAGTCTCTTTACATTTTTTTCTACAATTTCCAGGTAGTTATCTGTTTTTCTTTTTTCTTGAACATTCACTGTACTTTTCAAACTCCTAGCAACTCTCATCTGATTGCTTTGCAAAAAGAACTGGAGAACATAGAGACTTATTTTTGAAAGAGAAATACTTTCTCTAATTGGTGCTGCTACAGAAAGATCCAGGTTTATTAGCATATGATTGCATTTTGAAAGTCTGAAGTGCCCCATTAATTGGGAATAAATTTGACAAAGAGGAGGACAGACACATTATCTAAATTAAGAAGCCTAATTTAAAACAGAGAAATAAGTATACCCAAAACAAAGCACTGATGATGTTTAAATTTGATAGGAAATATACTAACAACAACCTCAGAATATTTCAAAGAAAAGGTATTGCCACGAAGCACCAGCTGCGTCCTATAAAGACTCTATGTCTTTGTTGCAGATCTGTCTAGAACAAATAGTATGTTTTCTGGAATATATAGGCTTCATAGAATTTCTTTTTGAAAAAAAAATGTACTTGACCATTATTGTTATCAAATATCTTCTTCTTTGGATGCTTTACAGGCACAAAAGGGATCTGTCCTCACTGCTGAGATCATTGGAGCTGTTGTTATTAACTCCGTTGGAAATACCCCAGGACCTCTCCCTGGGTCGAGGGACGTGGCTCCCACCACAGGCGTGTGGTGGTTCCCAGTGCACGAGGTCCCTATGGAGCGTATCCTATGGAATCAGTCACAGCTAGAGAAAAATGCCCCCAGTCACCTTATCTGCTGGTATAAATCAATTGTGAACCTGTTGAAATCAATAGGGTAATACTAATGGAAAAATGGTGAGACAAGCTTTAAAATTAAACTGTATGGCCAAGATAAATGTGCCTCGAAAGCCTGGGCTTTTGCCAGCCGCTGTCTGAAAGATACTGTCGAGTTATCCTATCCGTCCAGAAAGATGAAATACCTGAATATTTTCCCTACAGAACAACACATGCCTGAATGTTGCTCATACCAATTAATCATCATCTTAAAACAGGGTAAACTGTCTCTACCACGGTGTTTTATGGAAAGCTCTTCTTCCATTTCTGAGCTATGGTAGGTGAGGAGCTATATATATATATATATATCTCTATATCTATATATCTCATATATCCTCTCATATATACATTTATTTCAGCGTGTGTGTGTATAAAAGTCTTAAGGGAAACTTCTCAGAGAGTGATTAACTCTTCTGGTTTTGTAACTCATCACATTGGTAAATATAGCACAGGAAAACTGAGTATTGTCTTCTAATATACAAGTTAATTTGCTTTGGTCATATAAATTTTAAATGTTTGTTTTCCAGTCATGTCCAAGAAATCAAATATTTCTGACACAAACGGTGAGAAGCAAAATTCAGACTAGTCCATAGGTCTACAGGCAAACTGTAGAGCAAGATTTGGTGTCTTTCAGACAGATGCTGTCTGAGGTTGCATCTGAATTCAGTAATTCACTGGTTTGTGTCATGTATGGGACTGGAAGGGATACCCACACTCTTCCCTTCTGGTTCTGAGACACACACACACGCACACACAAATTCTCACACGAGGTTTCCTGAGCACTGATGTTGATCATTCATTATTAACTGTTCTCCCAGCACATATTTGTAGGTGTGAAGCTGGTTAATGACTTGGGGTCTGACATCTGCTGAGACTGCCTCAGGTGTTGAGTCAGTTCTGGCTGTCCTCTTGGTTTCATCCAAGGAGCAACGCTCTGCTCCTTGGTAATGCAACTTTTTAATTAAAGCCAAATCAGACTTGAACATTTTGATAGTACGGAATTTTTGTTGTTGTTTTTGTTATCAAATTTTATTTCATTTCAGGAAGAGCCAGGGTATGCAGACTCTCAGGACCAGAAATGGAAGGCAGCTCCTTTCTTCCTACGTCTCTGAACTGCCGCCGAGTGTGGGGACTCGCAGCAAGTGTTCTGTGCCCCGGGAGGGTTCCTCCTGCAGAACTCCTCACAAAGATAAAGGCCCTCACCAGGTCTGGGACGCTATCTTCTCCCTTGCAGCAAATTCTCTGTTTCTAAAGGACACTGTATATCATTTCAGTTAAGATTTTCGTTTTTTTTCCAGATAATTCTTTTGATATTTACTATTTCTAAGAATCCTTCTGAATAATTTTTCTTTAGTTGTTTTCTCATAATATAATATGAAAACTAGAAAATTAAAGCTTAATTCTTACTTATTCTTTCTCTGGCTTGGAAATAGGAGCAAGGAGGGGAACATCTCATTTTTAATGCACTTAGGTATGCTGTTTTCTGGTGTTGTCAAGCCTACAGCATCCAGTTGGCCCCACTATGTGCTCTGACCTCCCTTGTGAAACACGGGTAGCTGTTTGTTGCAGTCAGCAGGACAGTGGGCAGTACTTGTATCAGCCAGAGATGCCCTTTCTGCAAGGTGAAGTTTGAAGGGCAGTTTCCATCACCGCTATAGCAATGGCAAAAGATGTCCTTAACATAACTAAGAACCAAGACATCTAACCTGTCATTTTTATTTTACAGTCAGCTAGGAAAGGGTTTAAGTGTGAAACTTGGATTCCAGTGAATCCCTTGAGAAGTTCCCCTTGATTTACAGCCAAGAAGTTTATTTTTACCAAAATCTTCAGATCTACCCTCGTTCCGAAGAAAAACGTGCTTCAATTTGCTCAGGAGGATGAGTTAGCTGCTGTTTCTAGCCCTGATCCAGCTCTTGTGGGAAGAGATTTTAATTTTGGTGTATTTAAGTGATTTAATAAAAAAAGTTAACTTGAAAACTGATTCTGATTCATCTTCTGTCTTGAAAAAAAAGTCTCTAAAATTATCTAAAAGCAGACATAATTGCCTTCTGCCTTTCCAGTTCCTGATTCATTAAAGGAATTGATTGACTTTGAGTGGCTGCAAAGCTGACAACATGTAGTCTATTAATGGATTAACTCTAAAAAGGTCCTGCCCTCTGTTAAATAACTACTGCTGCTACTTAATGGGACCTGTGGCCACGTCACTAGGAGCAAAAAGAGACCCTGGCAGAACAAATGTCAAGTGAGCTCAGCATTGTGGTCTGTAAATTCGGTTATTCCCTCTAAGTGATGCAGAGTCAACATGCTAAATTCTGCCTGTGCTAATCCTGTTCCTGCATTCGTGGTGCTGGTGCGTTTGCTAAACGGTACTGCGGCTATCATTGTACGTGCTTCTGCTATTGTATTTTTATTTTTTGTGATGTCTTAACACAGGGGAGAATAGGAATATATAATAATCACTTGTGGAAACTGACTCCCAAGACTGATCGCAGAGGATAGGAAGGGAGAGCTGCGTGCTTTCGTCACCTTGGAGGAGCTCACGCTGGTATTTGTAGAGGTTCTTGCAGAGCTGACCCACAAGGAAAGCTGCCATACAGTTTTTTTTCCAAGGTACCTGCCATAAAGTCTGCAAAAAGAGGATCACACATCTTTCATTGCTTGCAAAGAAAATGATTGCTGCTCGCTGTGATTCTGGAAGCCCAGTCCTTGAAAATATCCTCAAATAATATTACATCAGCGTTAGTCCTGCAAGTGCTATTAATGCAGAGTAGCATGACTAGTAAGGGCTGCAAGGAATCAGCCTTGCAGCTCCTCTTTGCTTTGCCTTTTTTTTTCTGTTGTTGTTGTTTACTTTTTAAGAAAAGAAAGGTTAAAAATCTTCCAGATACTGCAAACTTTGGGAATGATGCAGACAGACACAGAATGCTTTGAACTTCTGTAAAAGAAGGCTGATAAAATCAGTCTCTGTTATAAATTTATTCTACAGTGGTGGTTGTGAATGTCCAAAGCTAGACTTGGACTAGATTTATCATAGTCATACATTATGTATCAGCTATTAAAAAAAAAAGAAAAGGCTTTATGATATAGCACTAAATTTTTAGAAAATAAAAATTCTGCTGAAAAAGGAGCTGTGCAACATTAAAAATGCTAGGCTTGTGATCAACACCTACTCCTCCTCTCAGCTGTCGTTTATGCATTTCTAGTTAGAATCATGCTAGTATGGGTTGTTCAATTTACATTTCATGTTGGAGTCAAAAGTCCAAGAGCTGTGGAGTTAACATTTAATTATGAAACAGTTAAATCAAGAGAAGTAGGAATTTCTGTCTCAGTAAGCTGAAAGACTAGAATCAGTTATTTGCAAAATGTCGATTGATTGGACTCCATTGCAAAGACATTCGGCACTCAGAATTTCCCACATCTTTGATACCCGAGTGTCGTTTCTGGCAAAGATGTTTAATCTAAAAGAAATGTTTAATAACCTTTTCATTTTGAAGTTACTTCTTAGATAATATCATTAAAATATTATCCTAAACAGCAACATTTGAAGAAGATCTATACTTGGATCTGATATTTCTTTAAGTACAAATTCAAACGAGACTAGTCATTTTGAACTTTGCAGCAGAACTCAAAGCTGTAATGAGGTCTTGCAAGGGAAAAGTGGTTCTACTGCAGGATGTTTGGCTTTGGTTTAGAGTACCTAGAAATAAATCAGTGCTATAGGTCAGATTTGACAGCACTAAAATTTAATTAAATTGTGTAATTTTCTTTTCAAATTACAGAAAGCCCCATAAATTGGGTAATTGTACAACGTTTCCACCATGTTGATTAGAAATCTAAATACACAAAGGAATTTATATTAAGCTGAAAGCGGAAAACTAGAGAACGATGGCAGAATAGCAAATGTGAAATGTTTAGAGTTAGGGAGTAAGGTGCGTGAGACCGAGCATGTCGCAGTACGCCAGCTCTGCGCTGCCTCGGTCGTGGCCGCAGTGGCTTGAAGTTGCTTGGCAAGACTGGCTAGTAAGTCCTCTTACTGTAAATGGTGCGGCTTGATGTGAAAGCTTGAAAGATATTTCAGCTTTATTCTAGAAATAAGCACCAAAAGTCAGATTTTTATTACAAAAGAATAACACACCATGGGGATCTTCGGTCTGAGCGACTTCATTTGCTTCCCGGGCCAGTGCTTAGAGACAGTGACTGCAACCACCCGGTTAGTCCCACCTTCCTGGGTTTCTGATTTCACACAGAATTGGAACACTGTGGGTAGAAGTTTTTTTTGGAAAATATTGTAAATCAAACAGTCTGTGGTTTTTACAAGCTAGATGGAACATTCACCGCAGTTACAGGCATTCACAGAAATCACGGAAAGCGTGCGGAGATGGCTGCTAGCCGCCACTTGGAGCGTTTCTGTCATTTTGTATTTTTAAGACTGCGTGGCTCACTCGTATGTTGGTAAGCAGCCATCTGTTTTTATGAAAAAAAAAGTGGTATTACACTGTGAACGCAAATGCACCATTCACTTGGACCGTTTGTCTAATACATGGCTTGGGTCACATGAGTAGTGCTTTGCTGTCAGACCGGATAACTTAGGCTCTTTAAAGCATTAAACTGAGGAATGTTGGTTTTAAGAGTCTGCAACTCTTAAAAATAATGAATACATTTGTTTGAAAGTATATGTCTATTTCTACATTAAGCTAAGTCTTTTGGAAAGAAGGACCATTTCCCAGATGTTCCTGTGAGCTACAACCACTCCCGTAAAGTCTTACGAGTGTTCATGGCAGGCACGGATATCGATAATGGGAATGCTTAGGATTTGAATTCGTGTGGCTTCTTTTGGCAGTACTATAGCCCCGAAAGGTACCTGAATGGTAGGCCAGGGTTTTCTCAGCCCTAAAAGCACTTAGAAACATTAACCAATACAGTAACGCTATAATATTATTGATTCCATTTATACAGGGAAAAAGAAATTGTCTTGCTCAAGGCGGCATTTTTTAAACAGCCTAGTGCTCTTTCTGTAAAGATGTATTTGTCTTTCTGTCTCAGTGTTTCTTCACCTGCTCGTTCATTCAGAAATGTATTGAGGTAACATTACAGCCTCGGTGGCAGTGGTTTGTCTAAGCATTTCCTAACTTTTTCTAGCTTTGAGAACGGGGAGGCGGGGGGGCGGGAGGTAATTTTGGACTTAATTCTTCCCTAAGGGAAAAATTTGCCTAAAAAATATATGGCAATACCTTAAACAACTGGAATGAAAAATTGTTTAAAAAAAAAACCAAACAAAACCCAAAATGTTTCCATCGACATTTTAAAGTGAGTGTTTCTCTCTCGAAAAACTCTTCAGTAATAAAAACATTTCAGTTCCAACTCTAGGTTTTACTTTGCTTTCACAAACACCCCAGCTACCATCACTGAAATTCTCTGGGCATCGTTACAGTGTCCTTAAAGAAGGTCAGCCACACTGCTGGGGACTGTTGATTTGCTGATATTTCTGGATAGGCACTTCTCTGGATGACCAAGAAACTCAGGTTTAGGCTGGATCAGGCATGAGTGTGCAACTGTATTTCTTTCAGGTTAGCACAGAATCATAGAGTCCCTGAGATTGGAAAGGACCTCCAAGATCATCAAGTCCAACCATCAGGACACTGCAGCCTTTACACCGCTATGAAAGTGTGAAAATGAGCAGGCTGCAGTGTGACTATGAATGCCTGATCCAGCATAAACTATACCTTTAAATACGTCATAATTTTTTTTTTCAGAACAGGATTGAACACAAAAATCAGCATTTTATAACTCCTTGTTTTGATGATTTAGATTCAGCACTAATGCCTAAATCCATTTTTATGGACTCATCAACCTCAGTCTGAGTATCTGGTAACATCCAGGCAGCTTAAACTGAGAATTACCAGATCTGTTTCATCCTTACTTAACTTTCAGGGGAAGGAAGACCTGGCCCACAGGAAAGGGTGATAAGCTGTCTCTCTGGAGGAAATTCTGGTGCTGCTCACCTGTTCTACATTGCGTTGTAATTGCTTACACCGTGCATGAGACCTGGGCCCTTCAGATAGTGGAAAATAGTTCAGAGGCTCTGATGAACATCTGCACTTCAGGCTAGCTGTCTGAAATTAATCTTTCTTTTTAAGCACTGCATTTTGTCACTCTTACATGAAAAGGCCATGATCTTGTCATCTTCTTCTTGCATACTTAACATCTATGCTGCTTTTGAACCAACTACTGAAAAAATGAAATCAGTATATTAGACCAATTTATCCATGCCTCATATGTGTGTAACAGCTATTCAGTGCTACACGCTGGGAGGGTCTGAAGCATTGTTTGCATTTAAGTCCCACTGGATTTTAATTTGAGAGGTATTTGTTAATGATGGATTTTACTATTAAGAAGAGTTCAAGCAGTTTACTATGAGAATATTGTGAAAAATGAAAGAAGAAATTAAAATGATAATGTTATACTTGGAGGCAACTTTTTGTGGAAAAGGTGTAGAAATTTTCCACCCTCTTTGCTTTACAAAAAGGAAAGTTAGGTCGCATTTGTGATTGTCTAGAAATTTAAACTAATGAAAATAAACTTAAAAAATATATTTCTCCTATGTACTTACTGGAAACCTTGAGTTTGTTCCTGCAGTTGTTGGAATATTATGCTAAAGAGCAATTTTAGTGTTTGGATCTAATTAATTTTTACAAAATATGACTTTTGGAGCCTTTTCATTGGTGTGACAAATTTGTGTTGCTTTTTCTGTACCCTGTATATTGCAGCTCACGTAATTACTGTTCTTCCTGCTGGGCAATTAGTGGGAACAAGTCCCAAAATTAAGCTAAATAGAACTCTATAGTTGCCTATGATTTCTGCCATATTTCTGCAGTTGATACTAAGCAATGTCTTTCGTAAGGACAGCAAATCCTTACACATCCTTAATCCTGAAACTCTGGGCTTGATTTTGAGAGTTCCATTAATATCTTAAAAAAACTAGTGAATTGTTAGGACTTTGCACATACTGTTAGCAGCAGGATACATAGTTACACATATAGATCATAAAGTTTGTGCCCTGTGTATATATACTATGCAGTTTCATATTGTCACAGTTGTGGCATTTTTTTCATCATCATGTAAAGGTCTGAGGGTTTTCCAAGGTTAAGAGTCACTTGCTCTGCTATCTACAAGGCATCAGACTCCAGGCTGCTCTGTGCAGGTTAGATTGCTGTGCAATGTAGCGCAAGAATATGATCACAGAATCACAGAATCTCCTGAGTCGGAAGGGACCCCTAAGGCCCACCAGCCCAACCCCTGGCCCCACACAGGCCCAGCCCCATCACAGCAGATGGCTGAGAGTGTTGGCCAGACGCTGCTTGAACTCAGCCCAGCTCGGGGCGGTGACCACTGCCCTGGGGAGCCTGTGCCAGGGCCTCACCACCCTCTGGGGGAAGAACCTTCTCCTGATCCCCACCCTGACCCTCCCCTGGGGCAGCTCCAGGCCGTTCCCTGGCGTTCTATCGCTGGGCCCCAGAGGGAGGAGATCAGCGCCTGCCCCTTGGCTCCCCCTCGGGAGGAAGCTGTAGGCCCCATGAGCTCTGCCCTCAGCCTCCTCTTCTCCAGGCTGAACCAGCCCAGGGCCTTCAGCCTCTCCTCACACGCCTTCCCCACCTTTGTTGCCCTCCTCTGGACACTCCCCAACAGTTTTATGCCCTTTTTGTGCTGTGGCGCCCAAACCTGCCCCCAGCACTGGAGGTGAGGCCGCCCCAGCGCAGGGCAGAGTGGGACCATCCCGTCCCTGGCCCGGCTGGCAATGCCGGGCTTGGTGCCCCCCAGGACACGGTTGTCCTTCCTGGCAGCCTGGGCACACTGCTGGCTCATGTCCAACTTGCTGTTGACCCAGACCCCCCAGTCCTTCCCAGCACGGCTGCTCTCCAGCGTCTTGGCCCCCAGGCTGTCTGTACAGCCAGGGCTGCCCCTGCCCAGGGGCAGGATCCGGCACTTGCTCTTGTTAAACTTCATGCAGATTGCCCAGTTCTCTAATGATAAACCAGAACTGTCCAAAAACTGGAACCAGACTGCTCAATCTCAGTCTCCCACTCTGCCCGCCTTACCCCTGTGAGAGAGGAGACCCAGCAGTTTGCTGCCAGGGCATGGCTGATGCTGATGGACGCCATGACGTACAGCAGGTCTGTCAAAATGGATGTGCTGTGCCCACGCTGAGGATTTCATATCGCTTCTGTGGTAGTTCAGAACCATTGCTCTGAATGTGCAGCTCATGCAAACAACTTCAAACAGATTTCACGTGATCCAGTCTGCCACACAGGCTTGGGAAGAGGGGCAGCCTCCTGCTTTCCCAAAATGACCCTGCTGTGGGCAAACCTAAAGCTTTTGGGTAACCCACTGAAATGCAGGAGGTGATTTTTCTTTTCTTAGCACTGACACATTTGAATTGAAGATACAATCAAGCAAGTAAGAGACAGCAAATTATTTTTATTGCCAGAGGTGTTCTCTTGTTCTTCCCGTTTCTCCTCTGGTTAATAATAATTAAATCCTTGCTTGTTTTTATCTTTTCATGTTGCCTCTATTCTTAAAATGATTCAACCCGATTTGACTCTAACCAGCAATGTGCTGTATGTGAAGAAAATTTTCTAATAGGTCTGGAGTTAACCATAATTAGTATACAGAGAAAAAAAAACACACCAGGCTGAATGTATAAATGCATAAATTTGGTAAACATTTTACCAACTAAACTAATTTCTTTTTAATCTAATGGACTGTTCAATTTATCAGCATTCCCTAAACAATTTTGGAGATTGGACTCACTGCACTTTTTTTAATATCCAGAGATTTTGTATGAGTATCTTGGATGGGTTTTACATCCTGTACTGTACAAAAATAAATACACTTATTAGATAAAAATAGATACAGAATTTCATTTTAATGTATCTCTTTAAAAAGCTTGTATATTCTTCCCATGTTTCCCTTTTAGCTTTACGATTCTGTTTTTCACAGTTTACTGTCTGATACTTCACTGAACATTTAGTGAAAGAACTTTATGGATGCATAAAAGTAAAGCTAGAGTATTTCTTTTGAACTGGTTATCTAAACAAGAGCTGGTATCTCCTAGAAAATTCCAAAAACTTGTGTTTAAAAACACATCTGTGAATATCTTTGTAATATTTATTCTCTTCTTGTATGCTATCAGTTTCATGATGTTTGGAGAAATACAGGTTTTCTTTTGTTTTGTTATGGGTTTCAATTTTCTACCTGAAAGTCTGATCTGCGTTTGTGACACTTAGCTTCCGTGATGATGTCCCAGATGGGGAATAATTTCAAGGTGAGGTGTACATTTTGAAGAAAAGATTAAGTCCACAGTACAAACGTCACACTTCAGTCACTTCGGCATGAAAAGAAGTATTAAAACCCTAGAATATTTTAAGGTAGTAGCTAGAGCTGCCAACCCATGGTTGTCTCACTTTTCCTGGCTTCCTGTAAAGACGCCTGCATCTCCCTTTTATGAGTCAGCCCATCCTGGGTATAAATTTAAAGTATGTTTTAGACTTTGTTAAAGCCAAGCTGTTGTTTTAAAATTCAAGTTGTTGACTGATACTTGTGTTTGTAATACTCACATATTTCATATGTATTTCAGTGCAAACCCATGTATGAATACAAATTTATAATGTTTAATTTTTTGCTTATACTGATGTTGGCTTTTGCTGGTTTGGGGAGTTAGAAAACATGGTGCCAAGATTCAGGAATATCCATCTGCAAGGGGAAGCAACTGTTAGAGAAATTTGATGTAAGGACCCTTGGAACATGCTGATCGAAACCCATTGTAGGTGTTTATTGTTTCTTCTTCACTTGCTTTAACTTGAACTCTGGAGTTAGCATCCTCACTGCCTCAGGGACACGCACACCTACCTTCCTGGCTCAGAAAGGCTTTTCTTTGTAGTGTTGGGTAGTCTACCTGTTACAGTGAAAATTCATCGTTCTGGTTCAGAGTGCCCATTAATGATCACTCAAAAGCAATACACAAGTGTCTCAAGCAGTGATTAGAAGAAATGTGCGTGCTTTCATTTAATCCCCCTTGAAGACCTCCGATGCTGGGGAAGTCAAGATTAATCCACTTCACAGTGAAATACTGGGGAACACAAAATGCAATAGTCAGTGCGACACGTAGCAGTTGTCCACAAAAACCCCAAGCCAAATATTCTTCTTGCTGTTGAAGGGGAGTGAAGAGGCACACAGAGACACTCGAGTGAGGAGATGCCAAATCTGGGGTCAACTCACCTGGTCCCCTGAGCTGTGCAGTGTGTGACAGCAGGAAAGTCTGTGGATGCTCTGGGCAGTGCGTACTGTTTGTCAAATGGAGCCCTGAATTATCTGAAGACAGCTCCTTTGAAATTGCCTTATTATAATAGGAAATTGGCTTGTTATTTTGCTAATTTTCTCTGACAAACTACTTTGTCTAATGAAAAGGATATGCTTTCTCAGTTACAGGGAAAGTATTAATAACTGTAATTGCCACTTATTAGCAATTTTACAAGATACTGAGCACATAAGTACACTTTTTAAGTTTTAACAGTCTATAGAAAACAGCACTAAAGTTAATATGATCATTACTAATCATTTTCTGGCTGGAAAACAAGATTTTTACATAAATACTTGAACATTTCCCATATGGTTGTATGGTGATACAGAACGAGATCAACAGCGTTAGTATTTTTAGGAGAGAAAGAGAGTGAGAGGAGTCATCTGGCATAACTAAAAATTGTCCCATTTAAGTCCTTCTGCATCCTCACCCGACTCAAAGGCAGGACCTGACTGTCACCCCTCCGCGTTGCCTGGTTGCTCCCTCAGCCTCTGCCGTTTGGAACGCAAACACACTCTTCTAGACAGAAGCAGCTGTACAGACATAGACTGTATGTAGATGAGGCAGGATATTTTTTAAAGCAATTTGGCACACATTTTGCACGAGCGTTTTTGCAGGGTAACTCCTTCAATAGTGGTTTGTTTTTTTTTTTGTAATTCAAGGATATTCCAGTTTTATTTTGCGCTGCCAAGTAACAGTTTCTTAATGACAATTCTGCAATGTGACTTTGTACACAAAACTCAACCTTTCTAAAAAGTAATTTATGGACTGGATACAAATTTTTAAAAGTCCAATTTTCTAGTTTCTAGTAAAACTATATGCTTTTGTGTGAGGTAAAGGGAATATTCTAATAACACACACATGTTATATATACATCTACCTCTTATAATACCAAGCTCTACAGAACAATATCTTCAGTGCATGAATAGATTCTCATACAGAACTTTCAGAATTGGATTTGTCTTTGCAGTTACACCAGACATGGAAAATTTCTCTGGAAAGTTATGAGCATGAAAAAGAGAATGTTGTAGTGGACACTGAACTGTGCCTCACGTGCATCTGCTGCCAGTAAAAGTTGTATAACTGCTATTATGATCTACGATGGCTCAGACTCCTCAATTTACCCCTTATGCCCCATCAAACACAATATTTCTGTACACAAAGTTTTGTGGGTCTTTTAAACTGATACATCCTTGAATCCGATATAGCACTTTGCTACCTCTTCGAGTCATGTTGGAGGAATTGTTTCAATCAGAGCGTTTTGAATAGAGTACGTAAGTACAATCCTTTACGGTCCTTGAGAACTGATAATCTGGGAAAGGATACTTTATGTCAAAATGTTATGGCTGTATTATCGTTATAGAAAAATACATTTTCCAACATTGGTTCAAGTCAAAGAACATTTCAGGAAATGTACTTACTCAATCAGATGAATAATTTATATTGTACTGGCAGTGTTGCATTAACATAGGGAATTTCAAAAGGGCATAAAGGGGGTAGGCAAGCAGTCAATGAGAGCTGAGTGCCTAATGAATTTAGCCATTCAAATGTCCAAAAGTATAGTAATGGATTACTCATGAAAACCAGCAGTGCTAGCTGTACAGATTGATAATAAATTCTGTTTCATTACAGTGACTGGTGTTTTAAGATTTAAAACTAAGACTGATTAAATCAAGTAAAATATGCATGTAAATTGTCATTATGTGGATGGATACACCTTATTCTATTAAATTTAGATTTTATATTTGCTCCACACTTTATTTTGCAGCTCATATTTTATGACGGTTCATTCCTTTCACATCACAGATTATAAATTCAGCTGTGTTTTAGTTCATGGTAGACTTTGGATGTAATGGTTGGGGGGGGCTATAAACTTCTTTCTGTTTTTTTCCCCATTTTCCTGTGTCAGTATTTTATACAAGGTCAATAACAAGCTTCAGTGTGTTTACAATTACCAAGAGGATGGGATTTGTTATTGTGCACAGACAAATGTGCTGATGCTTCCATTATTTATAGATAGGAGATAAAAATCGTGCAACGTACTGAGACAAAAGTAAGGTGTATGTTTTATATCTATATTTTTGATGAGTTCTCTTAATAGACATTGGGCAATGCATGGCTCTGTGACTGTGTAATGTAAATTTTTCTTTGCAGTAAAGCTGTCAAAGCTTTGTGGGTTTTTTTATGACTCACGTTTATGCAACTTGGAAGCAAACACCTCACTTCCTATAGTATTTAAAACTAGAACTGATTGTTTTGAACTGCCTGCGGTCCAAAGGGGTACGTAAAAATAGGACAAACATATTCCCTTAAAACTGAGGACATTTTTAGGAAACTTTTGCTGTGAGAATTGAATGTCTTATTTAAAAAAAAAAAAGGGGAGGGGGCACAATTTATTTTAAAAAGTCCCTGAAATGTCCTTAAAATCCAGACTGCTGTGGTCCCTGGTTCTGCTGGCAATGCTTAATTACACAATGAGCATTTGGGAAGGGCGCTTGGTGAGTCCCGTTGTGCCGGGGGAAGTTGAGCTGGGAGAAGGGCAGAATCCAGCACTGTGTGCAGTGTTTGAGCACCCACCCTGGGAAGGGATGTGAAAGCGCTGTGAGTTGGGTCCCAGGCAGCTCCTTTCCCTGCTGTGCCAAAGTGGGAGCAGTATCTCCTGCACTGCATTCCTGTTATTTGGGGTTTCAGAAGTCTGTATGGTATCAGTGCTTGTAATCTCAGTGTCCAGTGACAAAACAGAAAAAGCCTGATTTCAGCTGTTTAGAAATGGGTTTATGCCAATGGGATTGCAGCGGCTATCAGTGCGATAGCCCTTTGCCTTGCCTTGATCCATCCCATGTGACAGTAACGGTCTGTTCTCTGTTACCTGGCCTGTCAATCCCCATTGTTTTCAGCTGGCTGTTAAACTGCTTTGACAGGTCTGTCTCCATTAATCTGTTACACCTAGAAATGCCAGTGCAACAGGTATAAACAACGGGGGAGCGCCTTTCTCTCCAATCTGTAGGCTGGTCTTAGTGTCATATCTAAAGCTCACAAATAGTCATTACAGAAAACAGCCCTTTATAATTAGTGAGGTGGGAGGGATTTTTTCCAGGAGAAACTCAGAGCACCTGTCTTAGATTTGTGTTTTGAATTGCTCTTGGGTAGTCTCCCTTCCTTTTTCTGTGAACTCAGGAGAAACAAGGAGTGAGATGTCTCCTGTACATGACTGGCCAGAAGTTGGGAGGTATGAATCCCCTTTTGTCTGTCTGTGATGAACAGTTGTCCTTTGATCTGCAGCTTGTAAAGTAGTTAAGAGTGGAAGATTTATTATGCTGTGATTGCACGGTTGGGTGATGTTAGCTGAATATAGATCATTCCGAGGACCGTGGATTTGCTCCTTTACCTTCCTCCAGCTCTTGTCACAAGTTACTGATAGTTCTTTTGGTCTTTCTTATGATATGTAAAGGTAGAATCCAGATTGTTTCAAATTTTCCTTGAGAATTTCTTTTGCAATGTATTTTAACAACCTGGTTTAGATGAAAAATGTTTGAAAGTGTAATTCTATTGTGTTTTGCTTCGTGTTAAATTCACAGCACCTCACTTTATTCGTTCTCTCTAGCTAACCTGAATAGCGAAAACTAGAACGACTTCCAGAAACACACAAAATCTTTACTAGACTGCAAGCCATTCTTGAACATTATCTCTCACAGAGAGAGGTGGAAAAGAGAGAG
Source organism: Psophia crepitans (assembly GCA_013399095.1). Lineage (NCBI taxonomy): Eukaryota > Metazoa > Chordata > Aves > Gruiformes > Psophiidae > Psophia > Psophia crepitans. The sequence continues at coordinate 1,186,602 of VWZZ01001977.1, forward strand.
GATATCTTTCTTAAGGCAGGGAGGACTTTTCTATAATTGAGCAGTGGCCTTTACTGAGAGGTAGACATCTTTTCTGCAGGGTTGTTTTAAAGATCCTGAGAACAGCAGCATTTTTATAATCAGGTGATAACTATGCATTTTGTCTAGAACAAAGCTGTTTATTTGCCTTTTTTTTTCTCTGATCCCACTGCTAGACATAAACAGTAATTATATTTGTTTTAATACTGCCAAGCTATTTAAATTTTAACTTTCACCTCCATCATATGTGCTTCAGATCTCTCTCAACTGCTAAATATGTTATGCAGGAGGGATAGCATCATTTCCTGGTCGCATACTCAGCTTTATATTGCGGGCATACAAATGGTTCCTGAAAATATTTATGACAACGTACTTATCCTTCCAGAGCAGAACACAATGAACATTTAAATACCTTATTAATAATTTCTATATTGTTCTGATGTTGGTTTGTTTTCAGTTGAGGATATGATGGGAATTATTATAGCTCATATCCCCTCAAAACAGCGCCAGAATAAATGCTTACTAAGGGAACAGGTTTCCAGAGAAGTGGTAGATGCCCCACCCCGGAAACATTCAAGGTCGCATTGGACAGGGCTTTGAGCAACCTGATATAGTTGAAGATGTCCCTGCTTATTGCAGGGTGTTTGGACTAGATGAGCTTTAAAGGTCCCTCTGAACCCAAACTATTCTATGATCATAAACCTTTATTTCCAGTAAAATTTCTATATTAACCTCAGCGCATCTAGGATTTAACATTTCACATATGGTTGTATGGTGATTACGAAACGAGATCAACAGCATTAGCATTTTCGGGATGGAGAATACTTCTTGATAGAAGCAGTTGTACAGACATAAACTATATGTAGATGAGTTGTGATCTTTTTTAAAAAGGAATTTGGCACATATTTTGCACGAGGATAGAGATGTACCCATGTTAGGGGAAAAAGGTATGCTAATTTAAGCTCTGGGTTAACCTCAAGGACCTGTTAACCACTGTCAAAACTTGAGTAAGATGGCAAACCCCCACGAGCTGGAAGGCGGAAAAAGGTTAGGATGAGAAGAAGGTTGATGTGGGATGAGCATGGCTCAGACCTCAAGGGTGGTCCCAGAGCAGAAGAAACTTCCCTGCAGGAGGGAGGAGGCACAGAGACAGTGGTGGTGCCAGGTCTCTGCTGCTTGGAAGGCATCTTGGAAGTTGAAGGTCATGGCCAGCCTACAGTTTTGGTTGAGGTATGTTCTCCTTGTATTTTTGACTCACATAATCATTACATTACTGAAGTCCCTATAATAAAGGTGTATCTGCAAAACTGCTGGCACTGCACTGCACTTCTCTGCCCAGGGCATCAGGAACATAATTTCTTGTGAGAGTCATCACCAGCCACGTACAGTGAGAGATTTAAATTCTACCCTGTGTGAAGATGAGTACAGTGAGGCTTCTGTGGAGTGCTTTGTTATTTATTTGTGTTTTTTTTTTATTTTTATTCCCAGTTTATTAATGCTCAGATGAGGCTGTGCAACTTTTCTGTAGCCCAGCTCTTAACCAGTGAGAAAAAACTTTTATGTATGTTTGGGAGGTGTAGCCTTGAGGTGTAGAATAGAAAATAGATATGCATTTTAGTCTGATTTATGTAAAATTCTATGTTGATTTATTGCTTCTAAGATAAGGTGAAATCTCCTTGGTCGGTGCAGTTTCCTAGAAGAAAGGTTAATTGTGGTCAGTTGAGTTTAAAGCACTGAATTTTTAATTTTTAAAAGCTCAGTAGAGAACAAATATCAGGCATATCCATTCAGCTTTTGCTGTCTGGACTATTAGAAGAGCTATATGAAGAATTGAGCCATTCTCTTCAAGAATCACTATATCCACGTAGAAGATCACATTTACATCAGATCTCTGATATCTAATACTTTTCTGAGTTACTTGTAACGACGACAGAAAATGCACATTCCCATAAGGTATTAAGCAGTACCATATAAAGACATTATTCCTTTTAGAATTAGTAATTTATTCTATTCCAGTTAAACTCATAATAGGAGACTGAATCTTTCAAATGGAATAGTCAGGTTTGATTATCACTTCTTAATAATACATTCAGTGTATTATTTATACATTAAAACTTCTGACTACAGTGTAGCCATTGTATTTTATTTTTATAATTATACATGAATGTAATCTCAGAAAATGTGTGCACTCAGTAATTATTTCAGGTCTATCTTTGGATAAACAGTAAGGGACGTAATAACGATGGGAAGAACATCAGTGTAGCTGAAATTCTACAATTTGTTACTATCTTGTCATTTTTACCTTTACAAGTAGCAGTCTTGTAATGGTACAGGATAATTTCTCTCTGGCTCCCCATAATCACAGTAACTGGAAAGACCATACCATCGTCTCAAAGGCAGGGTCTTGCTGCCACTTGAACGAGTAATTTTCTGCTTGAATTTCTGTGGTATGGAGGAATAGGAATTTATTTGGCCTCTTCATACTTCTCCAGCCCACTTTTGCCACATTTTCATCTAAACAGATATTTTCCTGGTCCTCTGCAGCTTTTGTGGCTCTACAGGAGAAAATCTGGTTTCGGACCGTGCTGTGTTTAGGGTCATCTTGATCAAAATCGTTGTCAAAATGCCAGTTGAGTTGAGGAAACATAATAAAAAGGCCAAACACAGCAGTTCTATATTTCTTTTTTAGAAATCAGTGTGTTGGCACTAAATTTTCAGTACGCTTCAAGGCTTCTGAACTGAAAGTGGAAAATGGAGGAAAGCAGCAAGGGGAGGGGAAAAGAACCAGAGATTTTATTAACTGGGTGAGGTGGCCCGAAGATTAAAGCTTATGTAATTATTGTTATTTTTTTAAACATTGGTAATAGTTTGAATCAGCATCTAAAAGAAGTTTTGAAAAGAATATATCACCACTGAAGCTGGTGTGGACTCAGGTCTTATCGCCTGCAGCTGGTCTGCGGTTCTTCACGGGCTCATGCTGGGTCAGTGCGGCCACACACCAGCCGTGCCCCGACTGCCACAAACAAACAGAAATGCTCCTATACATCTTATAGATCACTGCGTACATCTTACCTTATAGGTATGGGAGTGTCACCAGAGAATAAAGCAAGATACTTAGGTCTAGTAGATGCCTGCACTTCTAAAGGAGTAAATTTCTTTTTCCCACCTCATTTCTGGAGGGCTATTTATTGCTTCGGGTAGGTGGCTGAATGTTTTCACATGCTGCTATAATTTTATATGTATTTTAGACATTTCCTTAAAAATACATTTCCCTAAGGTAAGTCTATCCATTAATACACAAATTTCAGGTATGTGCTTCTGTACAATTCCAAGTGAATACTCCAAGTGTGGTAGCTTCATTTTCTTTAATATCTTTTTCCCCTCTCAGTTCCAGTTTGAGCCCAAAGCTCAAGTTTCACCCGTAGGCTGGAGAGATGATGTGCTGAAAAACCTCACAAAAATAATACTTTGTTCCTGTTTCTAGAACATATTTTGCTTAATTTTTCATGGAAGATAAAATTCTTGTTACTGGAAGGTTTTCTTTTAATGTTAATAATTTCTCTTTATTTATTTGGTAAGTAAATGCACTTTAAGAGAAATTACTTTCGGCATAATAGAGATGATAAAAATCAGTGTGACGCAGAAAGCAACCTTCCTTTTACAGAACTTTTCAGAATTTGTCTTCCAAATGTTTTTGTAAGTTATAAGCACATCCTCCAACTGTCAGTTATTCTCGTGTATGTGTGCCATAGTAAGACTTAAATCCAAAGGTCATTTTAAATAAGGAGGGTATTTCCGTTAAATTTAATGGATTTAAAAAGAGACACCCACCGGTAAATCTCTCGTCTGTAGCCCATCTCTGGCTGTTGCTTCTTCAAGGCCAATTCTACTGTCATCTGCCCTCTGTCTAGGATTATAGTTAGTGCTAGAAAACCCGTGGAGTATTTTCACCGGCTGAGATAGCTTTGATTATGGAAGTCATCCTCATAATCACATAGTCACACATTATTGATGGAATATCTGAGAAAAGGACGCAAAATACAGGTAATTTCAAGTGTGCTGCTGTTCTCAAAACTCACTTTACCAGCTCATCATTTCTTTTGTTAGGTTTGTGGGGTTTTTTTATCAGATTGAATTTCCAGTCAGCCCTTGCACCTTGTGAATTATTTAGCTGCAGCCTATATTTGGCAGGGTGATTACTGTGTAAAGTTTAGCCAGCTGGTATAACATTCACTGGGAGCTTTACCTACATTAATATACCTAAAACAGGCCAACATCTCTCCAGAAAATGAATATGACACTTTTTCTCATAAATTTTTCAGTGTAATATTATCTCATTCTTCATTAGCTTTCTCCCTCATGGGGTAACTCTCAATTGTGGTCAAAATTCTGCTGATATTTTGGAAAGATTTGGCCAGCACTAGCGATAAGTGTGATAACCAGAAAATAGATACTTAAAATCTTTCTTGCTTTTGCATTTAATACAGTGAACACTTGGTTGAAGGGTAAGGGTTGAGCTGAATTAAGCAGTGATCAGTGATAGTGTAGAAAAGGTGTAATGTGTACCTGCAGTTAACCTAAATAGTCAGAGTAATAAATGAGACCCTTCTGATGTGTAAACGGTTCTGTTTAAAGAACACAAACACAAAGTCTGAAGAAAATCTGTACATTACTCTTCAACATACAAATTGTTACCCAAATTCTGCTTTTGCTGAGTGGGGATGAAAAGGGCTGTTCAAAGACCGACACAATTTTTATGCCTTTCACTCTAGGAAATACTATTTATTAGTAAAACGTTTTGTGGGTTTTGTCAGTATTGCAGCAAAAGGAAAAAAGCTTTTTTGCAAAGCGGGTGTACACTGTAATAAGGATCATCACAACTCTCGTACGTAGGAAGGTTAGTGACAAAGTGCGAGAGGTAATAAATGTATGCTTACAAAGTTAAAAAAAAAATAAGTCATTCAAGCGTTTCCTTGTCATAAGGGAAGCAACCCCCTTAAATTTATAAAAGCAATTCCTCTAGTAAAATGAGGTTTTGGACCTGCCGTCAGTTTTTGGTAGCAATTTTTCAAGCCTGTCACTTCGTGCTGACTCAGACTTGTGCAGTGCTGCTACTGCAGTTAAAAATGTTTTGGGCTGGGCGGGTGGGATGACAGCCTGGTATCATCCCAGGGGAAGGGACGTTTGCCATGCATATTCCTCAGTTTTGGGCGAGCAGAAACTGTCTGGGACGGGAACTGAAGTGATGTCTTCCTGCTCTGCTTTGGTGTGAATTAGATGCCAGGTAAACCCTGTGAATCCTGAGGAGCCTCCCGTTAGTCCTGGGGGTAGCAAATAGTTTGGTACCGCTCTGTAGTAAACCCTTTACTGGTGAGTAAAGATGGAATAACATCTTTGGAGATAAAAGTACCTTCTTTAATTTTTTCCTTTTCTTTCTCTGCACCTTTCTTACAGTATTGAAATTCATGTGGATTCAGGAAAACAGAAATTCTCATTCATCTAAAAAGTAGATTGAGATAAAATAAGGAATACCACCACACTTTTTTCTTTTCTTTCCCCCAGCAACTTCACTGGCAGTCCCTGTAGGATCCTCAGATGCATATATACTAATATTGCCATTTAAAAAATATGTGCTCTAGCAATAACTCAGATATGTGGGTGTAGAACCAGAAAATGTCCGTCCTACAGTGCTGGATTAGCAAATGTTATAGCATGGTGATCAATCAAATTAAATCATACAGTTAGATGACTGACTCATCCATAAAGAAACCTGGTAATTATAGTCTTGAAGTCAATGGTACCAAAACCAGTTGCACGCAGCAGCCATAATTATAGAATGTGATGCTCACATGATGCTCCATCATCAGAAGAAAACGTCCCCTCCTCCAGCTCCCAGAAATAACAGGGAAGTTAACAGAAGAAAATGCAGGTAAATTAATGAATCTCTATCAGTCACTTACGAATCGTTTTATATCACGCTCACAAGGTCAGCATATCTCTCTCAAAACCAGAACGTTTCGTAATGCCAACACAAATGGGCTGGAACTTCAGAGGGGAGAAAAACCCATTTCTGAAGCAGTGCAAGATATCTGAATTATTCATACTGCAAGACATGTGTTCTGTGACTTGTTTGTTTTTTAATGCAGTTCACAGATTCATAAACTGTCTTAAAATCCAGTGATTCCTGGGTATGTCAAAAGTAGTTTCAAACTTGGCCGAAAGCCTGCATGACTGGGCCTGATAAAAAGCCTGGGTAAGATCACAGATTTCTTGCATAGAAAACAACCTAAAGGAGCAGAATTAAGGGAATAGAACAAGAACCACCTTTTTTTTTTTAAATGTTATGTGCTGGCATTAGGCTTTAACAGCATAAAAGCAATAATTAATGCTTGTAATTTATCCTGATTGGGTTACAGTGTAGCTTTTGGGTCAATCCTACCATGTTTCAAAGACTCTGGAGTGAAAGAGGGAGAGCTAGAACAGAGATGGATAGGTATGTCAGAGTGTTGGGGTAAAATATAGGGCTGGGGTTTATCAGAATGGAAAAGGTTTTGGTTTTTTAGTAGCATTTCTGTTCTGCTGCTGTTGAAATAGGTTGGAACTGAAAAATATCTTCAACTACTTTTGCCAAGGAAGGTTGCTGATGGAAAGTTGCCAGGCAGCAGCCATCCATCCGCTTGTCATCGGTCTCTGGTCTCCTGTGGCTCTGTTTGTACCTGGCAGGCTTTCCCATGGGTGAGCATGGGTGTCTCCTGGCAGCTCTTCCCCCCTGTTTTCCTCTTCGCTCTTAGCGTGACCATTCCATAATAGGAATAAAAATGTCCAGAAAAGAGGAATCTCCTGATAGTACGTGGGCAGACCTGTTGGGAATACAGTCCTCTGACACCCGTGTGACAGAAGGTATCACAGGACCATTTAGCAGGAGTCTTCTGGTGGTTCCCTGTACATCTCTGGAGCGTGCAGACCTAAGGACTAACCTTAACTGTTCCTTGTGCCTCAGCCTTGGTTCTAACCTAACTCAGGATTTATCATGGCAGCAGGGCTCACTGGTGCTGGAAGAGAAAGGGTGGTGTTTGGGAATGTGCCTGTGCCGGTCCCAGCTCAGCTCCTGGGAACTGCAAAATGCCAAGTGTTGTAATGTTCCTTTTCCAAATGTAGCGTGCTCTCTAACAGGGACCTGAGCCTCCCATCCTTCTGGGAATGCATCTGTAACCAAAAAACCAGAATGACAGCTCCAAAGCTAGTAATTTCATCCCTTCTGGCTATTCCCTAGGACATGTAAAATGGTGCCGTCATTCTGTAACTGCAGTCTCTGGCCTTCACAACCTCCCAACAAACCTAAACCCTAGTCTTACCCTGCAACCTGGGAAAGTGTGAAAAGCCATGGCTACCAAAAACGATGGAATATTCCTTAATGTTAAGGAAGTTCCTTAACTGAGGAAAGCAGTGTTTTCAGAAGGGAGAATGAAACATGTTGATCAACTGTGTAGTTACAAACACCCAGAAGTTATGAAGAAAGTGCATTTTCCTAATCCTAACCCTGAAGAGGATTCTATGTCGACCCAGGGCGTGCTGCTGCCTGGCAGGAGGAGATGGCAGAGGGGTCAGCTGCAGCCGCAGCCACCCGTGGGAACTCGCCGATGGGTGAAGGTCATCCAGACCAGGAGTCCCCACTCCTGTACTGACAACATCTACTACTTTGTTGTTTCATAAAACATATACTTCAATTCTCAGTCCTATTTTTGGGTATTTGTTTAATTCACCTGCTTTCCTTCCATTTTAAATTAACATATGAGGGGGTGGGGAGTGGGTTGGGGTTTTTTTTACTGTTTACTGCAATGGGCCCTCTAGATGCTGCTGTGATGTATACAAAGAGCACAGACTAATAATAGGAAAGGTTTAATATCTGTTTGCCTAGCTCGGGAAGGACAGGACTGGTAAAACAATGGAGGATAAAGGTAAAATATAATGTAATGTATTTGATTTCCCAAGTCTAACAAAGATAAAGATGTGCCTTCCTCCTGATTTCTGCTGCTGGGGTGTCTCTACTGAGCTTGTTCTAAATGCTAGAAATTGAAATTCCTGGTAAATGCACACAGAAGATTAGATCTATGAAAAAACGGGGATTTCTTTTTATAAAAAATGTGTGACTACCAGCCGTTCGGTGCCTGTCCCCCCCCCCCGAACACAGACGGAGCTATCCCCGCCTGGCATCACTAGAGGGCACTCAGCAATTGCATTTTGCTACTTGCCATCCATTTCGGAGGCGTTAGCTGTTCCCCTTCCTTAAAATAAAAGACGACACACGTATTGAATACAAAGGTTTCTCAGGCATCACAACAGGATTTATTTCTGATAAATAATTCTCAACAGAAATGTAGAATAAGCGTTGTGTGTAAATAGTGCTGTAATACAGCGCTTTGGGGAGTGAGGGAAGTTTTAATTCCAAATGACAGGTATTTATTTACGTCTGATGAGAGGCAGGATGCTTTTCAGTCATCCTCGCATGATGCCTCCTTCCAAACACGCTTGGGGCTGGGCAGGGCGGGAAGCAACTCCGAGCAGAGTATTTTCTGAGCAGAAAGGTGCTGGTCCAGAAGAGCTTTGCTGTCTGCCTTTGGCACTGGGAGGGTGCGGAGGAAGGTACAGCGAGAGAAGCGGGAGGGTGGCAGGGATGCAGTGCAGCCTCCTCCTGCCCGGGGAGGACCGCTCCCAAGCAACAGCTCATGGACTAGCCCTTCGCCTTCAAATGCAAACCAGTTAAATGTAAATCACTGGGTAATAAATGCAAAATAAACTTATAAGCACCAGCTATATGCTGTGCTTATTTTCCCCTGAACTCAAGAAAGATGGAACCAAAGTTGTCCAGACAAAGGTTTGATTTTCATTGTATGGCTCAGGTTGTAACTTGTGGGGGAGTTTTGCTGCCGGACAGCTCGAGCTCTGGCATTCTCTCCTGGGAAATGCAGGAGAGATTAATAAGAGACAGTACAGAGGCACCTGTAGGGAAACGTAGCATTGTGCTGCCAAAGTAGGAATACTGTGGTGGTGCTTTGCCTAGACTAATCAATAAATTGTTCAGATGAATGAATTAATCTTGTTGAAATTGCCTTTTCAAGTATTTTTTGTTGATTTAGACGTAAATTACTTGCTGCAAATGCAGGCTGAGCCCAGCTGTACTTGCAGCACTCGACACAAAGCAGGACACGGGAGAAGTCCACTTCCAGGTTTTTCATAAGTCAACTTCTATTTCCTATCTAAGAAACTGAGAGCAAACTGTGGTGGAGCTTCTCTTATCTCTGCTTCCATGTGCCGTAAGCCCAGTGGTGAGCTCTGCTGTTTAAATTGGGCTCCTCTCTTTTCACCAGGGGCTCTCCCGGTGCAAGACAACTGTCCTGGCGTCCTCTGCCATCCTGCTCAGAAGGGAAGTCCTGAGCAATTAGGTGTGATCCGAGTGGTCCTTCCCTCTCTGCTATCATCTGACAGCACAGTGTGTTTAGCAGGCGTATGGCTGTGAAATGGCATTCAAGCCCGTGGCAGAGACCGAAAGCCAGATACGGTGAATCTCTCTCTGCCCCTGAACTTGGCCTGGGGTGCTTGTGGGGGTGGCTGGCTGAGCCACAGCACTTCAGGGGGAAGTTGAAGGCATAAGCCTAACATTTTATGTACTTACAGGGACATTTTCTTCTTTTCTTAAAAGCTCAACATTTGGCCAGAGCCAAAATGGATTCTAAATATTTTTCTCAGGAAGCTTATTTTAAGAGAACTACATTCTTCAGATGAGTGCATTATAAAAAGAGATATTCTCTGTAGTTTTCAGAAGGTACTAAAAAAGTGCTCCATGACCCCAGAAATGAGTGTTACTGTTTTCTTTGCTATGCTGGGGTTTTTTTTTTGCTTTCAAATCAGCTGTAGTAAAAAAAGTGGTTTCTCTTTTCATTGAGTTGTGTTAATGACACAGAGTATTTTATGTCCTGAAATGCTGTAAAGTATTCTAAATCTGAGTTAGTAGTATTGTTTGAGGTTTCGAACTTCTATTAAAGTGCTGCTGCTTCATCTTGCACCATCCTAAAACCCACAAAAATTCACTTTGAACATCACTTTGATGTTCTGTACAGCTGCAACATCATAGACGAATGAATATACAAAAGATACTGGGAGTATTGGGAACCAAAAAACTTGCTTGACAAGAGTGCATATACCAAAGGTTCCTCTTCAGATCAAAAATCTCTGCGGCTACAGCTAGGAATTGGCAGTGCTGTGATGAGTTTATTCAAATGAGGCCTCTTTTCCTAACGGAGAATTCATCGTGGTGTTCTGGAAGAGAGCAAAAGGTCAGGGAAAGGTTTAGAAAGAAAAAGAAGTTAAAATGCATAGTCATTCTGTATTATTTTTGAGAGCAGAGGCATTCTTTCCTGGTTTTGTAGGTATTGTACAGCAGAACATCAAACACACCCACCAAAGGACAGAACAGATGAAAACACAAAGGTAAAGCAGTCAGGTGGTGAGCTGCCAAGGAGAACCTCATCCTTTTAAAGCCACGTTTCTGTGACTGAGTTTTGTTTTGATTTTTAACTGAACATAATGAGAAATAAAAGCCAAACATCTGAATTGGCCAGTGGAGCATAGTATAACAGCTTGAATGAGGGCCTGTTGTAATTTGTTCTAAGAGAGATTTCTTTTTGTAACAGTGAGAAGCACTGGACGACCCTAAACTGGTGGGTGGGGGAGATTAATTCAGGCAATTGTGGTTTTCCTGAGAAAGGGTTCAGTAAGAGGTTGAAGGTGGGAAAGTAAGGAGAAAGGAGGAAAAAAAAAAAAAAAATAGTTTGAAGGCTAGTCCTCAAACTTGCATCCCTTGGCATCTCTCAGTATGAGAGAGATCGTATGTGTCTGGCATGCAAAGTCCTTAAAATTTGGATCGTTGTATCTCACCCATGTCTGTAAATCTCAAGAAGGAGATTTCCCTCTTCTCTGACATGCAGTACTACATCAGGCCCTCGACTCTCTCCAGTTATACCTTGTCCAAAGCTGGTTTTCCAGCCTGCTACAGCTAATAATCAATAGAAGAAGACAAATAATTTGATTTGGGAAAATGCCTTATGGAAAAATCTTATTTAGGGATTTTATGTCTGTCTCTTCTATGTGGCTGTAGCTGCTAAAAATAACAAGACAGGAAACTAATGCCAGACTACGCTAATGAAGTTTTCTTTAGCTTTCTAGGTATCTCGCCCAGGGAGCAATATATTTTCACGTTTGATTTCCATTGACATAATTATAGGTTGAAGTCTCTTAACAGCTTTGATCACAACACTTGCTGCGTTAGATACTATCTGGGTGCCTGATGATACCATCTGACACCTTCGGATGTAGCCACGAGAGCTAATGGAGACAGTCCCTGCCAGCCTGTCTCTGCCTGTCCCAGGTAGATACCCAAAAGGCAGCCTTTCCTACTCCAAACGTTGATGGATAATCAGTGTTGGATTGATTTAATAACTGCTGTTGAAAACCCAGCCATCCTGCTGCTTTAAACACAGCGTGTAAGTGCTTTGTGCCTTCAGTTATCAGATAGTTTTGACTTTGGTACCCATATGTAGATTTTAGGAACCCAACTTTAGGTATGCAAGCTTCAAGACTGACAGTTTCAGATGAGTAACGGTGGGTAATTTAAAGGACTGTTTGCAATTATGATAATCCTTTCATTATATTCTGTTCTATATTGTGTTTTCCATTGCCACAGCAACAAATTCCAGTGTGAGTGCTATGATAACAGCAATGAAGTAGCTCAGAATAACGTCTCCTAATAAAGATCAGAGAAATGAAGATGACAAATTCTTCTTTTTTTTTTCTTCATCCTGGCATGATGTGAGAATTCATAGTAATTTCCCTGCATAGAAATCAAATCTAATCAATACATTTGAATTACAGTCCCAGCATCTACAGAAGCAGGTTTCAGGATTAATTTTTTTCAGCTTGAGATTCAAATATCCTTCCTCTTTTAATTGTGTTATGTATTTCAGTACGGAAAATGCTGTATTTAAATAGGAACCGGATTATTTCATTATTCAAGTTAATTAAGATGGGTAATTAAAAGCTACAGCTAATGTATTATGTATTTTACATTTTATTTCCATTAAAAATGATTTTTAAGTACAGCATAAATGAATTATTTGAGATTCCAAATCAGCTTTTCTAACTCTTTCTCTGTATTGCCCTAATCCTCCCCCCATATGTCCAATATTGAAACAAGAATCAGAATAAGGATTCATGGAAAACAATGTTAGTTCACAAATTTCCAGTTCTGTATTTCAGTAATGGTGTTTTAATCTGGTGTTTTAGCTTCGCCTTTTCCAGTCGCCTAATATGCTGTGAGCAAATTATCTCTAGTGGCTTACTCATATTTTCTAATTCCTCCTGTAATAATCTTTTTATACGCTACCATTTTGTCTTTTGGGCTTTGGTTGGGTGGTTTTGGAGTTTTTGGGGGAGTTGGGGTTTTTTTTGTGTGTTGGGTTGGATTTTCTTCAATCTCTAGTTTCAGAACAGAGCAATTACTTGATTTTCACGTCGATAAACGCTGCGAGCATTACAACTGTCTTCTCTGAGAAAGAAGCGCAGGTCTATCCCAAGTCTAAAGCTACTCTTTACTCAAAACATAAAGTCGTTATCTCTGTACAAATACTACATTGTTTACTCAGTATTTGTTAACATGGACAAGTTGGGAAAAAGGTCAAGGTGTTTCAAGCTTTCTGGGGCTTTTGTCTGCCTTACCGTGTCGTTGTTGAGGCCAGACAAGTAAACAAATTGGAAGAGGTAAGATGTGATTTCAAAGCGGCACTCTTCTTGCCACACCATTGAAATAGCTAGACCTTGTAATGCTACGATGAGACGGTGAGAGATTTGTCAATAATGAGCTGGAGAAGTTCACGTTTGGGGCCTGAGCCCATGGTTAGCATGGGGACAGTGACCATGTGTGCGTCCTAACATGTTTCAAAACAGCGTTGGAGTGAGTTAGTGTGAAATCCCAATGGCCACGTGATGGTTAAGCACTGTCATGTCCCCTTGGGAACAGTGGGTAGCCTTGGTTTCCCCTATTTATTAATATCTTTTCCTCAGCTGTTTGAGATGGGAGACTGGCCTGAAGAGCAAAGTTTCAGGCAGGCTCCTGCATCTGGCTTCCTTTGGGCACTTGCTGAGAACTAGTTAAAGTTTAGCTGGTGCCGGGCAGACCCAAGGTCTCCATGGCTACGAGAGGCTCAAGTTGTTTTCTAGAGAAAGAACCAAAATTTGAACTACAAAATATTGCAAAGACTCCTTCTGTTTTGTCTTGTATGTTGGACGGTGAAATCCCTTCACTGAAAAATTTGGCAATCCTTAAATCTATAACAAACTCTCTGAGATCAAAGCTAGGTTGGGATGTGGGACAGTGTTACACCGAGTGAGGAACACTCCCTGCATCCAGTGTGATAACTGAGGATCTGCTGAGGTTTTCTCCTGGGATTTTCTATCACAAAACTGTTCCATTTCCACGCTGGCCATTACACAGCTGCCAGTAAACTGGTCTTTGGCACATGGCATTTATTACGTGTTTCAGGAAGAACATAGGAAGCCGGGCGCTTTAATAAAAGAAAGCTTTGTCGATATTGTAAGACAGGTTTCAATGTACTGCACCGCACAGTGTATCACGACACCGCCGACAAGGATGTTTGCTTTCCGTTGTACAGCTATCGCCCCCTTGGCTGACAGAGGCCGTTGTGGCAGTATGGTGCCTATCCAAGTTTGAAGGCTGGAAAGTAAGGCCGGTCTCTTTTGCATGAATTGAGTTTCTGTTTGAATTTTGGCCCTCTGCAAAGTTGGCTGCTCATTTTACTAAAGCAAACCCAGAATACTAAACAGGTAATTAATGAATGTTCTTTGCCAAGAGTCAAAAGGCAGCGTTCACCAGGCGTTAAAGACTGGCAACAATTTTCATGAAATCGAGCATTTAAAAAATATATAGAGCTAATATATTATTGGAATTTGTATACAAACCTCGCAAATATTACTAGGATATTCACATTTTATCTCATTAGTGCCTATATTTTTCTGTTTGCTTGCTTAAAATGTTCTTTGTGGATGCCGCTGCATTTATTAACGGGCTACAAAGCACTCAAATGAGGTTGGGATGTCTGGTTTACTTGTACTGGAGCAGTTTCTTTCTTGCAAGTGAAGGAGCATGAGGCAAGCAGCATTAGGAGAAGACACCACCTTCAGAGCTGTAATGAGCGACCCGTGAGCTTACTAGCAGTAACAGGGAGATGAAACAAGCCATTCCGGATTGAGAAGTTTTTTGGGGCAATCTAATCTTGACTATTTGGCCTTGGCTGTATTTTTCTGTTGCAAATCTGTTGAAGGAGAACAGAGAGGAAAAGGTCTCTGGCCAAGCAGCTGTTTTGGAGAACTGCTCCTGTTTATTGCGAGACTGCTCAGAAAGTCATGAAAAAAGGTGAAGCGTTGCCAGTCAAAAAGAGGGACATCTTCAAGAGGTCCAGGCATGCTAGCCAGTACGTGAAGCCCTCAGGAGAAGAGCAGGCATGCTTGAGCTGCATGGTGAAGGGAAATCTCAGGCTGATTCAGGCCAATGCATTGAGCTGAAGGAGTTCTTTGCTATTCCAAGCAAAAGAGTGAACCGGACACTGGAAGAGGTGCTAATAAAGATAAATGACCTTGTTACAGGAGTTTGTACATTAAGGACTCTAGCCCTCTGGAATGGTAAATTAAAGACTCCAGGCTGGGGGAGGGCTTCTTGTCCAAGATACAACATTGGAAAGATAATTAAGTGATTTAATGGAAAGAAACTCAGGCACTTGGTTTGGTTTCTCTCTGAACTGTTTTTTCTAATCAAGTACCCCAAACATCTGCTGGCTTCTCACTATCTGAGTTGTTATACAGCCACCAGGCATATGGGATTTAGAAGGATAAAAGAGAATTGGAAGTCCTGGATCTGTGATGTGCCCAACTTTCTGCAACACTTGCCTTAGCTGGGAGAGAGGAGCTGACAGGACAAAGCTTCTTGGAAACACAAATGATCCCAGAGAGTCTGTACCACAAGGCAGTTTTTACAGGAAAAGGTTGAAACGAAGAGAACTCGGTTTGCTTCTTAATTTAGATTACAGGCTGCTGTTTCTCAGGAATGTGTTTCCTTGTGCTTAACACTCAGGAGTATTTTGACATTCTCCAAGGTGCATGTGCACATTTTCAGTACCGTATTTTTATCAGAAATACTTTGGCTGTAGTAGTCATCTGTAGGCACGCTGGCACAAACCCCAGTCAAAAAGAAAGGCAGAGGAGATGCTACAAAGCAGCAAGGAAGAATCAATCCAGCCCAATATGTTCAGGAAGCATCTTCCTTATAACGCAGAAAAAACTGAGACTGGCTAGATTTGTCTTAACATCTTAAAGTATTAAATGTTGAGAGAACTTGGCAGCTGTCAGTCTAAAGTGTTTTCTATTTCACATTGGTCATTCTCTGAACTACATGTGCACTAAAGTGTTTATTAATTTGCCTTAATAAAAAGAAGAGTGTTGTCTTAAAACCTCACTAAATATCTGATGGAATATATAAACTGAATTATGCCCAGTATTGATCTAGCCTTGTGAATACGTACTGATGTCCAGTCACTTAAAATACCTATAATTGACTATCTAAGTGCCAAGCACATTTCTGGAAGGCAGATTAATGATCCGATGAAGTGATCAAGCACTTAGTGACTTTTGGCTGATAAATCATTTCAGCTCTTTCATACGTATGGCATTTAATTATGGTCATTTAAACCACTGTTTATTGTTGTGCTGTTCTATAAACTAAAGCAATCAAAACATTAACCCAAATGCGTAGCAGAAAGTTATTGAATCCATGGTCTTATAGGTCCTGCATGAGCAACGTTGCCGGTTAAATCAGGGCAGATTTGGCTTTTGGAGGATAGAAGCTTCAGATTTTATGCAGAACCTACACATTTCTTTGGCTCTTAGTTTTGAGGGGATCCTAAACATTCTACCTATTTCTCTGCATGCAGAGAGATCTTCCTGTTACAGGATCATGCAAAAATACCCAGGTGAGGAACGAAACAAGCGCATCCTGCACCCACTGGAGAGGGCTGGCTTCCCCACGGAGCTGCAAACCCTGCGGCTGCCCCGGTGTCCTACAGCAGATCTCCGGTAAGTGCAACTAAACCAGTTGCTGTCTGGCCACTCGGATACGAATTTTGAAATATTCCTCTAATATTCTTTTCCTGTGGACTGAAAAACCTTGCACTGGAACCAATAGACTGATCAGTTTTATCCCAGAAATACTATTTCATACCTAAGCCCCCAAACAGATTTTTTTCTCCCCGCTGGAAATCACTTTTATCTTCTGTGCAGCGCAGAGCTGGCGGCAGGTCCGGCTCTTCCCCAAGGAGAACCTGCCTGTGCTGGAGATAGAAAATCCTTCTTCCTTCCCAATTTCTGCATTCCTGTTTGGGAAAATTGCCTTCCTATTTAATTTCCCTACTTTCTTTCTGCTAATCTCCACCTTGTAAGGACTTGTAAAGAAGTTCAGAGGAATGACAGAGGTTTACACCAACAGTGTAAACGAAACAGCCTCTTTTTTTTTTTCCTTTTTATTATTTATTGTCTAAGTAGTAAATGAGATTAAGTATGGCTGGTGGCTGCGCTAGCAGCTCGGGTGGCAAGAAGCCAGAGGCAGCTTGGGATGCTCCACTTGTCGCAGAACACTACCTCTTTATAACACCACCTCATCATCCTTTCGGTGTCTTGCTAACCTTGCTTGACCAACCTTCACCCCACCGCTCAGTGAATTGGGCATCCAATTATTCTGTCCCCTTTTTGTTTTTTAGATGGAAAATCAAAGTAATTGCTGAGGCCAAGTGAGACTATTCCACCCAAAAACTGCAGCGGCATTGCTGACATCCACTTTGAGAGGAGCAGAAGTTATGTAATTCTCCTGGCATTTTGGGCAGGTTTTGTTTGTTTTGTGGGGCTAACCCAGATGCCAGTACAGCCAGTGGGAGGCTTTCCACTGACTTAATTCACTGTTGGAGCAGGCGTAGGAGACTCTTGCCCGTTAGTCAAGGACTTCCTGATGGCTCCTGATATCTCTATACAGCCGGTGCCAGTCGCCTTCAGCAGCCCCAGCTCCCTTTTGTTTTTGTGCGGTGGACTCGGGTGACCCGCAGCGGTGTTGCTGTGCTGTCCCTTGCCTTTACACGCAGGCGGGAGAGGGGCTTTTCCTCCACCTTCCCTGCGTGTCTTTGTCCGTTGGCAGGGCATCTGCTTATTGAACTCGTCTGAGCAGGAGACCGAGGGAAAGCAAACGCTGAACTTCTGCAGTGAGTCTTCAAAGTGCCCACTAATTATATAACGTTTAATTTCCTATTTTCATATTCTTTTCTAAGTGGATAAAGATATATATATATACACACAAATAAGCAGAACAGGCAATGCTACCAAAAGCTCTTTAGGCTTACTGAGTCTCCTTTCAGCTGCACCCAGGAGCTGGCCGTGAGGTTTGGAGGGCACCTTGGAGACCACGCTGGCAGGAGAGGAGAGGTCTGGCAACGGGGTCTCGAGCTGGGTTTAGCTGGTGATGTCTTACACATAAAATCCCAGGCTGCTTTGCATAACCTTTTGCTGAATGTGGTCTTATACCTCTTGCACTAGAAATGTGCACTTAGCACTTCAGTCCTGGTAATGTAAACATTATTTCTGGTCCTTCTTAGGTCCAGACAGAGATACCTTCCAGTGCATGCTGAACCCTGCTGAAGTTAATGCGCTGAACTGAAGGAGGAGAAATTACATTTGAATATTTGACGAGGGGGAAAAAATGTCAAATATTGGGATGGACCAAAATAAAAAAGCCCAGGTAGGAATGAGGGGCTGTCTACCTCCTTTTCCTTCGCTTAGGACCAGTCTTCTGTGGTTTCTCTTAAATGGACTTTTGCTATTAATTTCTGGTGTAAGCAGGGGGAGGAGCTGTAAAGACTGTGGCTTTTGCTAAAATGCCATTGCAAGCTGTTACTATTAAGCAAGCCTGGAGGAGGAATGAGGGGAAACAACGCAGTGGTGTGCAAGGCACTGCAACGCTTTTGTTCTGTGCCAGCGCAGCATTCAGAGCCGAAACAGAATTTTAGCCATGCTGCGGTGACGTTTGTAAATGAGAATATGGCAAGCCCCTTAGTTTGGCCAGAATAAAATGCTCTTTTTAAAGGCGGGG
>VWZZ01001977.1:1204909-1258765 GCA_013399095.1 Psophia crepitans
TCTGGCTTAATGAAAAAGGGGAATTGGTCCAGGGGGTGAAAACATAAAAAGGCTTAAGAAGCAAAACAGAATTTAAAAAGAGCACGCATGTCAAAATGGGAGAGTAATCAGCACAGGAGAAAGGGTCTTGCAGAGGCAGAGTGCGTAGGGCTGGGAGGGAAGGGACAGCGAGAAGGGGGGAAGGCTTCTGGAATGGCACAGAGGCTTAGAAAGCTAAAATGGAAACAAAAGGCCAAGGGAGGAACATTCAAATGGATATAAGGAAGAATGAATGGCCTTAAGGCATCTCAAGAACGCGTGTTATAGTCTCTGAACTGAGGACCTGTTTTAATTTGTTTGTTATGAATTTTATCCTATGCTTTATTTTGCTATTTGATATGAGATTGTTATGTGGAAAACACAAGCCCTGTTTCAGGGAGGTGACATTTCCCCCTTGCATTTCATGGCGCTCTAACATTGCTTAACGTTCCCTTTCATTTCACGGAGAAGGTGACAGATTGATTGTGGGCATCTTTGACCCTCTGTTTGTGCACAAGGTCTCTCTGGGCTATGACAAGTGCAAATTATAAAATGTATAAGCAAATTTTTGAAAATATAGGTTTCCTTGAGGAGCAGCTACCCCGTACCAGCACAAACCCAGTGCAGGAGCTGGTCCCATCGTTCTAGAGACAGAACTGGGAGCAGAGGTGGGCTATTGGCTTTTTTTTTTTTTTTTTCCTCCTTTCCAACTCTTGCTGCCTTTTGCCTAATGAGGCACTGGCTATTTGTGAGCACTGAACTGCTCAGGCAGAGCTTGGAGTCTGCTGCAGAACTGACTCTTGCGCATAGCAATTGCCAGTAAGGCGTGGAAAAGGCCATAGAGGAATGCCAGCACATCCATCCTGGAGGCCAGAGTAAAACTAACCCATTAGAAATAACCCCTAAGCTTTACTAAATTCCACATCAAGGGGGTGAAACACCTGAGGCTTCATTTATCTTTGCTCTCAGAGGAGATTTGCAGCCTCTGTTCCCGTCAGCGGAGCTCTGCCAGATGAGGCTCTCGCCCTGCGGGCACGGCAGAGAGGAACCGTTTAACCGTCCATGAAATGACAGAGCTAGTCTCAGGGAGACTTGCTGCTCCAGCCATTTGCAGGTAGACCCGACTCCTTGGTCCTGCCATGTTGGTGGGCTGTGGCTTTAGGGCAACCCAGGCGACCCGCATCGTTTCTCCATCCTTCTGGGCAAGTCATCCTGTGGCAGAGGCTGGAAATCTGGGTAGAAATGGAGTCCCTGGAATGTTTTCCTGTGTTAACGAGGCTTGGAAAGCATGTTTTCCAATACTAAACCTTAAAAGCAAAGGCTTTGACTGTCAATGTAATTATAGCCTGAATTGATTATTAAGTTATTGCATTATTTTCAGATTGTGCTTTGACGTTTACTTACAAGGGCTGAACATGCCACTGGTCTGCGGTGGCTGGGGGGTTTGTAACCCCTTCTTGCAGTCTCACTTCAGAGATTTACACATTCACTCAACAACACAGTGATTTCATTAAATATGGGGTCTTATTAAAACCTCCAAACTGAAATTCGTCTGCTCTGACACCAGCTCCATGCAAACGTGGGACACATGGAAAACTATACGTGAGATTGGGCTATTAAGAATAATTAATACTAGATTTAATTGACAATTACTTAGCAGGAGTGATATTTGGCTTTAAAGGGCTATCTATGTTTATGGCGCTACACAGTGCAATAAAAAATAACCATCATCGGTTTTACTGAGACGATCATGAAGCGGTAACACATGCCAGTGCTGGGCTGCTTTTGTCTGCGGGCAGCGCTTTCTCAGCGAGCAGCGCAGGTAGACGATGGCTGGTGCACACGCATTAATCCAAACTTCAGAAAGCACCTTCTCATTGTTTCTGCATCAGTACAGGCTGGGTTTTAATCCTTTTGGGAAGGAGGCAGTAGCTTTTACACTTGGTGTTGTTTACATATAGAAGATTCATCTGTTCGTGGTAACGGGCTGGGTAGTGTAATCGCTCATCCATGGGCAGGTGGCTCATAGAGGCTGTGCTTGCATAGACGTGGATATTCTTTCCCCATTACTCTGTGGTGGCTTTGAGTACTTCCTACGTTGTTTTCTGGATATAGTTTAAACGCTGATCCCTTACAATCTCCTTTGTTCCCATGTTCACAGTGTTACTCCTGATATGCTACACCCCCCAGCACATCGCTTTCTTACCCATTGGCTGTTTCCCCTACTCTGTGAAGCCTTTAGATATGTGTGTAAAGGGAAGGAGATGAAGAGATGAACAAAATAACTAAAGAATATGTAATGGAATGAATTTAGAAAAAAAACTCAGCAACATAAGGAATCAGAAACTAATGAGTAGGAAGTACCGTACAGTATGTCATTCATTTAGCCCTCTCTGTACAGGGTAGTACCAGATGGTGCCCTGAGGGACTTGGATGTTCCCATCTATGCTCTAACATTACTAAAGAGGTGAGATGAGAAAAGGAGATGAGATGGATAACACCAATCTGCCCAGCAGAAAAATGATTATGATTACATAACTAATGACCCAGGGAATTAGACGATATCAAAAATAGGAAGCATGCCAATTCGTGCTGTGACTTGTCTGAGCTGCAGGAGCAATATGAGGACGGTGTAACAAGAGTTTATTGGAATGTACAGTGGTTAAGAAAAAAAGGAGGTTCCTTATAAAACCTTCAAAACTGTTCTGTTTATTCGACAGCTATTTGCCTAGATGTTAGCTGATAAACCTCCACTACTGTGTTTAGGGCAATAACGCTGACGAGGATGTACGCTGACGTGTTCTCTTTTTGCAGTATTTAGCTCAGCTGGGAACTTGATAGAATCTGATTTTCCTCCAGTTACGTTGAATAGTTTTCCTGTTGAACGCAGCAGTAACAGGATCAAGACTTTTGCACCGCTGCAGAGGAAAAGCAGCTTGTGCCTTGTCTGCACAAGCACTGCCAAACTGGTTCTTCGGCTGCTTTACGGCACACAGTTTGATGCAGAGGCTGCTGCTCCTGCAGGGATAGCTGGGGGACTGTGTCGGGGAAAGGTGCCTGGTGTAGGACCAGGCAAAGGTTTTGGTTGTGGATCTTGGGAACTAACAGGGTCATGGCACCAATGGCAACTGAAATATTCCACGTTGGAGTGGTTTTTTTGTGGGGGGATATTGGATAAAATTTTTAATTGCTCAGAAAATGGCTTTGTTTAACCAACTCCACTCCCTCAGTTGTTCTAATTTTTTTTTTTTAATTATTTTATTTTGACATATGGGAAGGGATTGCAAACTCTTTCTATTTCTGCTGTAACATACTGATGCTAGTGTTTAAATACACATCTGCCAGGTATTTTGATTTCTAAAACTAACTTTGGTGTGCAATCCTACAGCACGGGTAGCTTAGAGGTCTGGCTATAAAACGTGGAGCAGTCCAAAATGATATGAAATGCAACTTTTTACCATCTGTTGGAAAATGTTAATGAGCTGGTGATCTCATTCTGTGTTTTAGACAGGTGTCCACATCCCCAAAAATGTGACTAGAAATGACATCTTTGTTGACAGTATCATCAGATTAATTGGACTTCAGGACTGGGCTAATTCTCACATCAAGAGGCTTGAGAACATATTGTCAGAGCCGTGTGAAGAACCTTGAACTCCTGTTTCTCGTCCTGTCGCCAGATCATAACAGCTTTGATGGACTGGATTAGGAAATCAATATACACACATTGACATGCTAATCCCTTCAGGGATACTCATTAAATAGCATTCAGATAAAGGGGCCATAACAGTACACGTAGAATCAATGGCTGCAGCAGCGTGTTAGGTTTTGTTTGGTTTGATCCTTTCAAACAATTTAACATAAAAGCATATAAAACATTGAAAATATATGTAAAAGTTCTGAAAGCACAAAGTTTGGCATTAAAATGGACCTAAGGCTCTTAAAGCATGAAAAAGGGTCGGGTTTTGATTGGACATGTGTGTTAATGTGAAGAAACTCCTAGGAGTGCAAGGGATCTGCTGGGTCACGAGTTCAGTTCTCTGCTGTAGGAGATATGCCATGAAATACCTTCCATAAAGTGATCAAGCAGCGTTTTAAAACTCATTAGAATTTTTCTCCTCCTGGGACTCTGCTCTGCAACCTTTCTCCAATAATGGGTAGAGACCTTCATCTAATTTCAGACTAAATTTATTCCTGACTAATTTATGTAATTATTTTTTTCCCTTTCCTTTAACTTACAAATCCTTTTCCTCCTCCTTGTTGTTCACACAGCGTATTTACAGACAGGGACATCTACGCTCAGTTTTTGCTGTGTGAGGCTGAATTGGCAAAACTTGGTGAATATTGTCTCGTTAAAGCATCTCCATCCTCTGTTCATCACAGTAGTCTATCATCACTCTTTTGCACGTGTTCCTGTAGGAGTTCATCAATGATGTCGCTTTTTTTGTGTTCCATGTGACATGTCACCATCACACTTCACCATCTTCAATTCCTTACCTTGTACGAAGCATACTCATTTTTCAATGTCTGCTATAAAACAAGAGCTGAAAGTTCAGACCTTTCCAGTAGGAGGCAAAATCAAAACTCAAGGTTTGAGGCTGACGTCTGTTGAGTCGGGGAGTCCGGGATCCACAGCTCCTGCCATGTTCTGCAGGTCAAACCTTCCAGGTCTGCTGCAGGACAGCAGATGTTTCTCCAGGGAACCTGCCAGGGAGGTGGCTGAAATCCTGCCAGAAGTGTTTTGGTAGTGCCACGTTTGCCGGAGGCATTCTGATTGCAATGAATCAAGAGTTACCATTGGAATGGTAACGTTAGAATGGAATACGTTTGCTTCATGTCTACCAAATAACACCCAGCGTCAGACGAGGTCTGATGGTAGCAATGTATATGGTGAGAGGAAGAGGAAAGAGAAAAATAGTGTCAGGAGTCTGAGAAGAGTTTAAAAGAGTTAACCAGGACATCTTAGCAGTCATGCTCACGTAGCTGTTGGACAGTAAGTTTCTCCTCTTACAAAAATCACTGTGCCAGAGGGTTGCATCCAGTCCTCCACCTTGAGCAAGGCACTGGAAGGCTTTTCTCAAGTAGAAGAGGATCATTCTCATCCCTCCAGGATGCTGATTGTTCCTGTTTCATGGGATTACGTTATCAGTTTTGTCTTCAAATAAACATCTCGCAGAGTTTTCCCAACTGTAAATTATAAATTTTTTCTTCATTTGATCTCTCCACTCCGTCTTGATCCTCAAAGGAGTCCTCACATGACTCCATTTAATTGATTATTTTGCTGTTATCTGTTTCATCTAGCATTATTAGAAAGTGCCATCTTATCTCATGTTGGAAGGTTTATTAACAGAGAGATCAGCTGGATCAATATCCACATAATAGAGATGCTAATTGCTTTGTCTACAGCTATGTTAACTTTTAGCCCTCCTTGCCAATCTTGCACGCCGCTGCAGCGTGAACTCCTGATAGACTCTCAAAATATGCTGCATGTTTTAACTCACTTTGTTGCTGTATACTGTATATGTAAGATATAGCCTCAACTGAGACAATCCCCAGAATTTTGGAGAAAATCTGCAGTTTGGGGGCTTTTTTCTGCTATGGATAATAGGCTTGATCTGTTGCTGTCTTTCATCCTGTGATGCTGAAGCATTGGCAAGTGATCCACCTTGGACTCTGTAGCTCTGTCCGCTCCATATATACAGATTTCACAAAATTGTAGGGCCAGCAGAGTTAAATCGTTCCCAATGGCTATGTAAATCGTCTTACTCTGAGATTGACTGGCTGATTTTAATAAATACAGAAAAATATACATTTGTTTTCAACCTGATTTAAACTAAAATATTAGAACCTTCCTGCATGAATTAAGTTTGAGGTAAGTCATTTTTAAAAGCATATCTTAAATATATCTCAGGTAAGGTGGGAGAGGAAAATTGTACTTAGAGTTCCTAGCAAGCTGCCGTGATAGTAGGATTACACTGTTATCACTGTTGATGAGCATTAATTATGAGAGAGAGAGAGATTATTTCATTTATTCTTTTCTTTTGTAAGGAGAGACCTGTATGTGGTGAGGTAGAATATTTGGTAGAGAAAAATAGCAGATTGTTTTAGGTACAGGTGACAGGATGACAGATGGTGTAGAGAAAGTTGTGTAAATATTAATGCAGATGCGGGGAAAGGAATAGGAGAAGTTGAATGGAGAGGCTGGAAGAAGAAGAATAGATTCGTGGGCTAGGTCAAGAGCATGGCACTTTTTACGTGTCCTGACAGAAATTTTTCTAATGTGTTGCATAGTAAGTCAGTGGTGAAATCAAAGAAGAGGTGATAGAACCAAAGAAGAAGAATGTGACTAGTTTGTCAGCTCTTGGTTTTTGATTAATTTTCTTCTTTTTATCTAAATCTCTCCCCTTTCACGCTACTTGCACACTCATCAGTACAGAATTGAATTCTAAGAGAAGTATTTTGTTATATTAAAAAGGATGGGTCAAGTGATAATGCTACAAATCCTGTAGAAAACAACAGTAATCTCTATTTTAAGTTGAAATATTGCAATTTAGGATGGTAGCTTTGATTGTGAAATGCCTATACTTTGATCTTGCCTTCTCATAACAAAACTGGGATCATGGAGTAAATATGAATGCAGGGAACTGTCTTTTTTTAGTTTATGTTTAAACAGCTGATCCTTTTCTTGATACAGAACAGCAGCTAGCTTTTAAAGAGGGCAGAGAAAGCCGCAGCATTAGCTTTCCTGCCTTTCCTCGTTTTCTCAAGCCTTAAGTTTGAATAGAAATGTGTAAATAATTGGTCAGTGAAAGGGAGGAGGCACTTACTGACAATCACGCGTAAGCAGTCTTTCAAGGTCAGATCTGGAGAACAACCAGAGATCTCCTGTGAAGTTTTTTTTGTCTATCTGTTCCAACATTGTTCTCTTTACTCAATTTTACTGCTGTATGAAAATGTCAGATCTTATATATATATATATGTACGTGTGTGTTTGTGCAGCCCAGAGCTTATGTATGTGTACATTGGAGACCGCGTTGAAGGCAATGATCGATTTGATAGACTGTACCTCCAAACAGATATAAAACACCCCTTGTTCTTCTAAATTACAATTGTTTCTTTTTTTTCTATACTGAATAAATTGCACAGACACAAAGTGTCATTAAATGCTCCTCTTTTACAACTTACCATTTTAACATGTCCAAATTTCAATATTAACATTGTATTCCTTTGTGAATTGAGCTTTTATTCATTACATTCCTTTTTAGTCTAATAGTTATTATTATGCTCCTCATACTTTAGCTTCAGAGCTAATTATAGTCTTTGGCTATGTCCTTCTGGAATACATATACTGATATATATTAATAACACGTACCTTGCTCTCCAGCCAGCACTTATTTCACAAGGATGCCGCGATTTTTGTCCTCTTACACTGACTAAAATGTCCCAATTCTTTTTGCATTATCATTTTGCCATACTGAAAATCATTATCTACTAGAAATCTCTGCAAAGAGGGATCGCAGCCCCTCCCTTCCCCCATAGCTGGAAATCCCTTAATATAGCCATGTACTGTCAACTCGCACATAATGAAAATGTCAATAGTCCTCGAATTGGAACATTTAAGGTACTGAAACAGATGTAGCCCAATACAAAATAAATCTACTGACCAGATGAAGAAGGAGATGGCTTAGTCACATATTCATTTAAAAAAAAAAAGACCACCAAAAAAAAAACCAACAAACCAACCTAAAAACCCCAATAAAAACAACCCTCAAACCTAAATTAACCATGAAAATCCCGTGCTAGCAAGATCACATTGCAAACAAGGCGAAGCGATAGACTCTGGCCCAGGAGAGTTGCGTTTAGTGCGGTACTGCAGCTTGGATACAAAAGGATCAAAGGGAATGAGTTCTTAGTACCTGCTCCCTGCTGATGGGATGGCAAACCTTGTGATTCCGTTTCATTTCTCAGCTCTCCTGACCAGAATACAGGAAATAATTATAATTTTGTTCAACCTTCACCTTTCTAAAGCTTTTGAGGGCAGGATAGAGAGAAGTTCTGATACATGTGCTAATTACAGATGCAATTCTAGTAGAACAGCTATGCAATGTCTAGATAAAATAGTTATTGAAACTGTGGGTACCACTTTTCTCAGCGTGTATTCCTGAACTCTGAGCAGGAAAACTTAAGTTTGTCCTTTCATATGGCATTCATGCTTTTGGATTGGCTTCTTCACAGTAAGATTGTTCTGTGTCAAGAGAACAAGGTCAATGTTTGCTCGGGACATTTAATATGCTTTAAACAATGTTTTGAATTTTTTTTTTCCTATCAGGTCTTTGTAGGTTAATGAAAGGAACACACAATCGCTTAATACCTGCAAAATAGACACAAAATTACCTGAAAACTACTGCTTAATAATCAGTGAAAAAATAGCTCCCATTAAAGTGAGCACCCAAAAGGCCACATGCATCCCAGGATCTGCAAACAGGCTATTCACACAGTTTATGCAATTTAGAAATTCCAGGGTGTACAGAGAAGACTCAGAGAACAGCGAAGTGATTAGAAAATCTGTCTGTTGGCGGGAGATTGCAGGTGCAAAGTGAATATTTACACTTCACCAAATCAGTCTCTGCTTTTCACGATGAGAAGCCAAATCTGGATAATCAGCTACTTTCAAAAGTTACCGTAAGATGCTTGTCAGAAAAGAAAAAAAAAAAAAGAGGTAGTCTAAACAGGCATGGCAATTAACTATTTCAACAACTGAATATTTTTTTTAGATTTTTCTCACAACAGTAAATTTTTAAAAGAAAATTACTCCACCTTCTGAAAGGTCTGCTTTAGCTCAAGCAAGGATTAACTGAAAAGGTTTTCAGGGTGAATATCAGCCCATGAGGTAAAATTAATGACTAGTGCAAATATCATCAAGGTTCCTGGACTAGTTGCAGTCCTATAGAACTTAAAAATACTCATGAATATAGTTTAGGTCCTTCTGGAAACACATCCTTAAAATTCAATAGTATCTAAATAAAATAGTGGTAAGACACATTGCTTCTACATGTGTTCATGGCACATGTATATTTTTTACTTCACAGAGTATACTCATGATCATTAAGGATTGTCTAAAACAAATGTCTCCTGTCTCATGTCTTTGCATGTACATAAAATGAAAAGGGAACGCTAATGCCGTTTGTC
Source organism: Psophia crepitans (assembly GCA_013399095.1). Lineage (NCBI taxonomy): Eukaryota > Metazoa > Chordata > Aves > Gruiformes > Psophiidae > Psophia > Psophia crepitans. The sequence continues at coordinate 1,214,114 of VWZZ01001977.1, forward strand.
CATACGTTCATCATTTCCTGCCTTGCCTTGCCTGCACACATACATTGAGATTATGATTTTCCTCAACGTTTCCTCTCTCTGAAATCACTGAAACCTATAGACTGCTTTTATTTACCTTCCCAATGGCTGTTTTAGTCCATATTTTATATTACATTTATCTTTGAAATTGCTGTTAATTCAAAATCCTAATAATTTTATTTACGTGGTGACTACTTTGTTTTTCTATGAGCTGCATAGACTTGATTTCCTTCAAGGACATCTAGGAAAAACACAGGCAATATCTCTATTAATATAAGATAATCTTATTAATGAGTGAAAAAGAAGTATGTATGTTGTTCAAAAGACAGCAATCAAAAGGAAATTGCCATAAAGAAGTGCAACGGCATTTGGAAAGTTTTCTTCTTCTTCTAGAAATTCTCATCTTTTGAAGAGTATTTACAGGACTTCTGGATAGCAGTAAGTGGCTATACCATCACATATTTCAGTTTTGTGGATGGTACATGTTACTCATGAGTGACATTCTTGTAAACTAGTCTTTGCCAGATGCTTTGTCTTGTGGCCTAAATTGCTGTAAAACCCATTAAGATATATTACGGACATAAAAGGGACGGAGCAGTTGCAGAATCATTGCTATAAGGGATTATGTGTTACTTGATTGTTATCCATTAAACAAAAAGAATTTCATCATCCCACTTGAATCTTACTTTAGATGCTTGTGTTTGAATCCGTAATGAAGATTAAAGGCTATAGTCGCAATCTGCCAATGTAATTTCTCCTGTTTTATATTATGGTTCATTAAATACTCGTTATTCCTTTGTGTTTGCGTTTCTGTAAAAAGGTACTACGGAAGCCCTGAAGTAGCTGCACTGATATTTTAAATCATACTTGTCTGGACAAAGAGGCAGCTGTTATGGAGGAAGGTCCTTGGTCGTGACCCTGACGCGCAGGCGCTGCCCTTGCCCAGCCCTCCCCCGTGTGGCTGTGTGTGCTGGTTTGGCTGGGATAGAGTTAGTTTTCCTCACAGTAGCTAGTACGGGGCTGTGCTTTGGATTTGTACTGAAAACTGTTTTGATAACACAGAGATGTTTTCCTTACTGCTAAGCAGTGCTTACACACTTCTCTGCTCCTCATGCCACCCCACCAGCGAGTGGGCTGGGGATGCATGAGGAGTTGGGAAGGGACACAGCTGACCCCGATGACCAAAGGGATATTCCATACCGTATGAGGTCATGCTCAGCAGATAAAGCTGGGGGAGGAAGAGGAGGGGAGGACACGTTCAGAGGCTGCCAGCTGGGGTTAAACCACGACACTGTGCCATCATATCCCCAGTGAAATATGCTGCATATTAAGCAGGATGGAGCTTATTTATTAAACAAATCAAAATGATGTTGTATTTACTTTGAGATTTAGGGCTGCAGCTTGGCATACATTATATGCCCATTACTATTTTGCAAGCACTCGATTGCAGGCTGGTGTTGGCTGGCATTATTTAGAAATTGCTGGGACTTAGATATTCTCCCAAGAGCCGAGTCAGTCAGTAACACCGTAACACTGCTAACCCCGGGCTTGTGTAGCAGGAAAGTGTAACCCAGCAACGATATGACTTTAGCACATGCATGCAGCCTTTTTTATTATTATTATTTTTTTTTAGTTACACTATTTATTTAACTGTCTATTTGGTATGGAATGCAATAATACAAACCACATTTGAGAGTCCTTTTCAAAAATACTTCCCGGCATAATTTTTGTGAACATCGTCTTTCTTTCCTGGAAATCCACCCTAATTACTTCCTGTCACATTATGCTTTGAATCCTTGGTTTAGAGTTAAAAAATTCAATAAGTCTAGGGGACGAGTGAGTTAAACCTACGTGCGTTCCTTTTGCTTCAGTTTTTCTTCAATTGGTTTGTTTTCACTTGAAGATCTGCAGTTTCCTTCCTTTAAATCTTGGCCCTGTGATTGTTTAGCTCTGAGGAATGTCTCTGGCTATTGACAGCATTTGCTTTTGCAGGTATTTCAAAATACTTCTTTTTCTTTTTCCCTTTTTTATTTCAGGTAAACAATTACTGAACTTTTCACCAAATATTTCTGAGTTGTCACTGACCTGACTGAGCTCCTGCAAAGGGTGATGAGGCCAAAGGGATGAAGGATCGGACCCTCTCAGGACATTTCTGCTCTGAGGCAGGTCACCTCTCTCAGTAAAAAAGACCTCGTGAAAACTGACAGGCTCAGATTTAACTTGTTCCCCAGAGTCCCTGTTCCTCACCTATTTCTGTGACGATGGAGAGCTTTATTTCCTTGTCTCTGAAGGGTGGCTGAGGTCTCCTAAAATCAGCGGGGGGCTCTCTGTCTGGCTCCCACTGTTGAGACTAGGGTGCCCATGTTCCTAGGTAATTCAAGTGAGAAAGATTCAGCTTGACTAAAGCCACACATTCAGGTATCTGATCCATCACCCTGGCACACGTGGCAGCTTTTTAGTCCCTTTTTCCTCCTGAAACTACTGCTCTGGTTAGCCTGAAATGCAGATATTGTGGTTAGCAGCCTGGCTCTGTGCACCGCTGTGCGGTGTGTTGAGGGAGGATGGAACCTTTCCTTGCCTTTCTCTGTGGTTCACTTTTCCATTAGCAATTTTTCCTTCTCTCTGCATTTTTTAACAGAAAAATGGTAGCTCTACACTCACTGGGGTACCTGTCGAGCTGGGGCCGTGGGTCAGTGCCAGTGTCACACGTGCATCCGTGGTAACGCAGTCTCAGCAGCGTGTGAGCGCTAGACGTGATGGTCCTGTGGCACGGCACATGGTAAGAAGATGCTATGAAGAGAATGCTGAGATTGAATCACTTTCCTGTCCTTTCAGGTAGAAAGCAGACAATACCTCAGGGCTTTATTGTTATTCTGTTTTTTTTTCTGAAAAACAATATACTAGGAAGTGTTGTCTGCATCTGCTGTTAACCCACCTCCTTTCAAGTTCAGTCTCAGATCTCTGTTTCTTTGGGGAGGCAATGAGGGTGTGGGGATTGTCTTTAATATTAATTTATAATCCCAACGTGGTTTCTTTTCAAACAGAAGATTGCTCTTTATGCTGAATGATGCCAAAGTGCATGCAGGGCTCAGAAAGCAGGCTTATGTCTGGTTTAAGCCTGGAAACTGGGAAAATTTTGAGAGATGATGACTCTGTAGATGTCTTCATTCTTTTTGTCATGTAAGTCCCTTAGAAGATTAGATGTCAGGGTGATTTCATGCTGTGTAATATCATGTCATTGGCAGGGTTTCTCTGGTAATAGAATTGGGATTTTGCAAAGTACAGGGGCTGCTAAATCAGACCGCATGAAAAGCCAGGTTTTAGCTCTTGTAATTGCGCTATTTCACTGAGAAGCTTAAAAACTGGTGTTAAAGGTAGTGCTGCTGCCTGGAAGTGTCTCTCAAGCAGCAAAGGTGTAGGCCAGAACTGCCAGGGGAGGAAAAATACCTTAGAAATTACAACTGGCTGCTTAGTTTTTAAACCAACTACACCTGTAAGCAGCAGGATAAGATCTGCCGCTCGCATGTGAATAATCAGGAGGAAAAACTGGTGACCGCTCTTTCTTTCACTTGATTACCCATTAAACATCGGCATTACCGATAGAAACGTAACCTCCTTTGACTGAGTTTCTGTGGGCTTTTTACAAAAGTAAATTCTTGGTACTTTGTGATTTTGGGGCCAAATATATCTCACTTCAATTGAATTTTCAAAAAGCTTGGGAAGTCTACTGAATATAGAGGCAGATTCCTTCTTTTTTTTTTTCCCAGGATTTTTCTCCCCTGCGAAGTTAATAGCACTTTTACTGAAACAGTAGCAAGATCATTAATTTTTTTTCATTATTATTCTTGGTTACATATTAATTAAAAGCAAATACAAACTGTTATCAAAACAACTGCCAAAAATGATCAAGTCTTAGGGTTTTCCCATTAAAAAATATTTCACAATGCTCACGAGTAAGGAGCTGAGGGTATTTGTGCATGTGCTGAGGATGAAGTGTTCGGACAGAGATCCTGCGTGTGGCTCCAGTTAGAAAATTTGACCAAGAAGATGGTGGGGTTTTTCCATTTTCATCGAGAAGGAGTTTAGCTACATTCTTTTATGAAATTAAAAAAAAAAAGCCACAAGCTGAATGTGACAAGATTTGAAATGTTACAGAGATTAAATAGTTGTGGGACATTCCCGTACAGGACAAGTAGATTCGTGGTGGTGTTGAGCCCCTCTGTGTCTCTGATCAGTCGGTCTGGCAGGAACGGTACTTGATGCGCTTGCTGTTTGCCTACCTGAAGCTCTAGGCTGTGCGCGTTCAGATTGTATAGATTTGGATTCACGGCTGGGTGTTTGTTCTTGGGATAAATACCTGTTACGGATCCCCAAGGCCTCAGCCTCCTATTTCAGCTAACAAAACGTCACTCTCTCTCATTAGTTAATGATGCGGGCCGAATTAACATTGTTCTGCTGATGCTGTTCAGCTCCAGACACCTGTATTCATTTTGCTCCTCATCCTGCATGGGGCTTTGGGCTCAGCGCACTGCTCACGGCCAGGGCCCTACAAAGGGCGTTTGCGCTGGTGGCGGTACCTGTGTGCATCCTCCTGCTTTGAATTCGAAGCAGGAAGCCTTGTGGACAAGAGATGGAGCAGACTGCAATATCTAGGAACACCAGCACTGTTTTATTTTCGTGTGATGTTGCTCGGGTTAAAGGAAGCAGTTCTGTGACTCTTTCGAGTGAGGCATGACTCTTCCCTGAAGGTAGCTTTCTGTTTAATTTTTTATCATACCTTGCAGACGGTCATATGGGCTTTCAAGAGCACAGTGCGGATGTTTTCTTGCATGCATGCAGAGCATATGCACTGGGCCGGTTGTTGCCCTACACAGCAAGTGTACGTGACTCTACTTATTTTTACACTCTGTAAATAGAAAAAAACATTGAAATTATTGGGACTGGTTGTTTAAGCTGAAATCACTCATGAATTCTTGCAAGACTGGCACTTAAATATTTATGTAGTGGGCTGAAACAGGGGTTTTAGCCTGTAAAATAACACTTCTGGAATGATGGTACACAACCTCTGCTCCTGCTTGAGCAGACGAGTTGAAGAGGTAGGCAAAAGTCTGAGAGACACAGTAGTTCCTCAGACTTTGTAAAAATGATGCTGGAAATAATAATATAGTTGCACCTTCTTGCACAGGACCCTTCTGCACTGGCCTGGACAGGGGACGCATGGAAATGGGACAGAGCCTGAGCAGTTTTCTCTTCAGGAGGTTTGATTGCCGTTGAGATCCAACAAGAAGTGCGGAACTGCAGCAGGTTTGGGTGATAAATATCAAGTTACCAAAATCCTCGCATTGCCTCTTTCCCCCAAGACTGCCCTTGCCTTTCAGTAATAATTTGTGAAGGCTCTGTTGGCTTAGCAGATGAACTTCTTGTACTCTCTTAAAGCCTTTCCAGCCCTTTGCTGGGGAGGGGGGGGATGAGAACTGAGGGAGACTGTGGTTCATTTGAGGTGCCCTCAATGGACACTTACAATTAACAACTGAATGCATCAGTTGCTTTAAATAGCCTGACTACAGTCATTCATAAGAATAACAAAAGGCGGAGGACTGATTAACATTTGGTGGAGTTTGAATGTTGAACTTTTTTCAGATTTATGGGGGGGAGTTAGGAAGTCTTCCCCTCTCCCACACACACATCTGTGTACAAGTTGGGGATGGCTATTTAGGAAGAGTGACACGAGATTTGGCCTGGACTGCTCAGTCCAGTGAGCTTTTGACTGCTTTAACTGCTTTTATTTGTAACTGAACTATCAAAGTGAAACGAGCAGAAAGCAGCAGCACGCTGGATTTGGGCACTTGCTGGTATCCCTTTCTGGGGTAAAACCAGTTTGAAGGAACTGGCCTATATTTACAGCTGTGGAGCACAGCGTTTGAATAGAGTACAGTGACCGGAAATCTCAACTTTAAATGAGTTCGTCAAGACAGAAAGCTTTAATTTAGTGGGAGAATGTGGATAACAAACTTGCCCTATTCACTTGCGTGATGGTCTGTGGGTTAGGTGGACTTCATGTGTGACTAAATATTCACGTGTGAATGGCAGCGGTCTGAGTTCAGCATCCTGCCCAAAATGCACCTACATCTGAGCACTCTCTGCAAATTTGAATTAAGTAGGAAATGCAACTGCGTGCTTGGGGCATGCACTTGTTTACAAATCAAACTAAACATAAATAAATAAATAAATGTTAAAAATGAGGTTTTGATGGGAGAGCTCCTTTTAACAAAGTCTGTGAACAATTTTGGGGATTGTGTTGCTGCGTTTCCTGCAATGAAAATGATCGCGAACTGAGGCAATTTTTGAGTGTGACCATTTATTTCAAATGAATGGATTAAAAAAGCTTTAGGAAAGCAGAAGGTGCGAATTTAAATGCAGAATGTAGGAAATGCTGCTGCTAAATCTATAATTCAATCTTGGCTTATCATCCTAAGCAAAAGATGGATTTCTAGTAATGGATTGTCAGTTTTAAGCTACACTGTATTTTTTTTGTAATAGGCACAAGTAGATTCTTGTCAACTCAGCACGCAGTATTTTTCCACATAAATATTTTTCCTTATAATATTCTGTGGCAGCACCTGTAAGTTTTAACAAGAGACCGTGTTTTGTGAGGATATTTGCTCACATCACCCATCATGACTGGAGAAGCACTGGAAGTAAAACGCTTTTGCAATTAAAATTATCCAGTTTCAGTTGAAATCTTCCTTATTTATGCAGGGCAGAAGCTTATCATAATTTATTCAGTGATTTCTTTTTTTGTACCTGAAGAGAGGCCTTGCAAGTCAGAGGTTATAACCCTGGAAAAAGCAGCCAGTAATTACACCTGCCAGCATTTCCCTCTGGCCGCTGGTGCAATTACCCATCAAGGATAATTGACAACTAGCTAATAGGATAAGCTTTTGTTTGTTTGGGTTGTTTCTGTGTGCTTTCCCCCTACTTAGCAAGGGAAAGTCTATTAACTGGTGATGCGCCACCAGGAATGTGCTTATGGGTACCTAAGGACAGTGCTACAAGTAACCTGAAAGGGACAGGCATTTTTAGGGAGCCAGGACAGAGGAAGAAATAAATGTCCTTCACCTTCTTTTTGCCATTAACATTCCCAAACCGCTTGCTTCTGTAGTGCTGCACGTGCCTGGAGGTGCCCCAAAGGAGCAGGCAGCCATACGTCCTTCACCTGAGCCAGATGGGCTGAGATGGGCAACAGGTCTTCTCGGGGGCCAGCTCAACAAGCCACAGCTGTGGTGTTTTCTCTCAAGGTGGCAACAGTAGTAGTTGTATTTCGCACAGTGACATCCTGGTGAGACAAGATGAGACCCCCTCACCACTGCCTTGCTCTGAGAAGCAGAACCTGAGAAGCTCCCAGGATTCTGTATCCTGAGAGCCCACGGCTGAAGAGGAGCATCCATCGTCTTTTTTTCCTTCTAGCAGTTTTCTGTTCCCAGCGTGTTTGAAGCGAGCAGCGCTCGCTGCTTACAGTTGTCGCAGCGAAGGCTGCAAGTCCTGAGGCCAGAAAAAAGGGAGAAACTTGGAGAGGGAGAGTAATTCACTCATCCCAGGGCACTCACTGGGATGCAGGGAGTCCAGAGAGCCAGCTCCACCATCACTGACTGGTAATACCCTCCCTCATGTGTGCTAGATTCTTGTCAGACAGAGGAGGAAAGGGAACATGGACCTTTCAGTTCTATAAAATCAATCAGATCCATGCCAATTTACCTGCGTTTCAGTCAACCTCTGAAGACGAAATTAAACCCAAAATTGCAAACGGAAGGGACATCTTTCTCAGTCAGACAGCAGCGTGAGTTTGGTCTGTGTTCAGTGTTTGCTGGTGGCTGACTCTAAAACCACACATTGATCAGCTTGTGGATGGGGGTTTTTATGTTGGTTTTGGGGTTTTGTTGTGTTTTTGGGTTGTTTGGTTTTTTTTTTTGTCAAATGCCTGATTACCTTTATGCACTTTCACTTCTAGAGTCTACCTGTGGTGGCTGGCGCTGCGGTGAAAGTGTCTGCATCCTTCATCTACCCCCAGCTGCATTTATTTGAGAGTGGTGGTGCACTCCAGATTTACTTCAGGACTTCCTAAGTGGCACATTTCTCCCGTGCCAGTTCCCTCGAGATTACAGTTCTGTGCCATTTCCTACACAGCTAGGTGTCTGTATCTCCAGGTACGTTTAAATATCTGAAGGAATATTATTAACTCTTTTCTTTTTTATATTTAAAATATGCAAACCCATTAATCCAAATTAACTGCTGGTTTCCTGCTGAACTTGGTTTTCAGAACAAATCCTGTTACCTTTCAAAGAGCACAAAAATTGGGTTCTAAATAGCTTCTGTTATAAAAAACTAAAACTACGAATAAGGATGTTTTAAACTCTTTAAACCACCTGCACACTGCCAGCTTACCTATTGTGCCTTTAATTTAAAAGGAATGCTAAAACGAGTGCAAACAGTGAAAATTATGGCTCTGTGTGGAATACTAATCTGCAATATTTGAGTGTTTCTTACATTTTAAAATTCCCCAGACTCTCATTCCTTCAGGTTCCCGCTACAGCACTTGTGAGGACATTTTGCAGTTAGAAGTAAGAAATGGAAGCTAGGAGGATCTCACCAGGGCTGCTCTGTGGGCCTTTGAGAACCTCATGTAATTTCAGCATTCATCAGATGAAAATCAATGTTTCTTCCCTTAATACTAAGGGAGGCTATATGAACGTCAGGAATGCAATAGCATTTTCTTTAATAGTTCTCTTCATATGTTCTGGTTCACATCACCAGTGAAAAGAACATTTCTTCCGCAGCCAAGTCCTAAACCCAGAAAGACAAACATGGTTCTTTCAGGTTTGGATACCATCACCCGTTGACAGTATTTTACCATTGGAATTTGATTGCCAGTCCTACCAATGACACACACAGGAGAAAGAAGTGCATCCCTCTCTTCTGGAGAGGGCATCAGGGAGCTGAGAAGTCAAAACAGGCAAACCTTCATGCCTTTCACTAGGTGACAGATGAGGTCTGGAGCTTTGAAGATGAAGACAAGTCAGGATGAGACGGTAGTTATGCTCAGATGGTTATAATATGCCTGGATAGCATCATCTAGAGGCCATAGGGTGAGGCTTTTCAAAAGAACTTGGGACTTGTTTTGAGGCCAGATTTTTCCAGTTTCCTCTACCTTAGGTGACTGTCGGCTACTGTGCTCTTCCCTATGTGTCATAGAAAGCATGGAATTTGTAGGAGTTTGATGTGGATAGAGCCTTTCTAAAAACTGATGCCTCCAAAACTACCTCCTTGAAATATCTTTAGTCATATGCAAAAAAATAACCCTTTTGGGTTGCTAATACCAACTTCCCATATCACACACCTGGTGTGTGGGTAGGCAAGGACTTTGGCTACATGTTGGTTCCTCGGCCTCACCCTAAGGTAGAGATCATAAACTTGCATAGCTGGTTTTCTGGGGAATCTTGGGTGTATCGTGAAATGCAGCATATGAGAAAAGGGGTTACACTATTACTCTGCTGTTCACCTGTGAACGTGTTTTCAGGTGTACACCCTAATAGGCAACTAATATTGGTTCTGAGATTGCTATAGACTGTTTTTATACAGAAACCAGTTATGAAAACAGCAAAGTGGTATCAAGCCATCTTTGGCAGTTATGTTGGCCCTTCTTGGCTGAACTGAAGCATCTTCTCAACTGAAGCTGGAATAGAAATGTTTATATCTTCTCTGCCCTCACTTTTCATAGATGAAAATCATGATAAAAGCTGAAGGCGAAACAGACTGATTATTTTGGAACTCATTCTAGACACTAGGTCCATGCCATTGCAAATATTCCTCATTTTACCCACTTATTTACACTGCAGGATATTCAAGGACTAGAACCTCTGCTGTCTGAAAAGACATTTTATTAGACCTTATCTCCGTCATCCTCTCCACTAGTTCACAAAGATGTGACCACAAGCAATTAGCATTTTGATGCACTTCACCACACAATTGCTCACCTTTATTTTCTTCCCATTAAAATGGTTGGCTCAGTTTGCAGATGGCTTGGTTTTTAAATCTGGTCCTTCCCACTCACATCACAACAGAATCCGTGCAATAAACATTGTGCTGGGTTATTAAGTAGTGTCTATTTGCCCTGGCCAAATACAGAGGGAGAGTTGCTTTTTCCTCTGCCAGAGACAAAATTTTTGGAATTTGATGTGAGGACTTAATTTAGTGAACAATCTAGGTAATTAACGAGCTTCACTTAGCTGTTGGTGTGGGTAGTATCTGTGTTAGGATACTTGAATCCAAAAGAGAGAGTGTGGCTTTGGGTTTTTTTGGGGGGAGGTTTTGGGTTTTGTTTTTGGTGGCTTTTTTCTTCTTGTTCGGTTGGCTTGTTGTTTTGTAGGTTTGTGTTTGTTTGGTGGTTTTGTTTTGGTTTTTTTTTTGTTTTTTTGGTTGGGGTTTTTTTTTTTTCATTGAATCAACCTTGTTTTGTATAGAGAAAGAAACACAGAGAAATTGTGTTTAAATTCTGTGGCGCTTCATTGTGAGTAAATGAATAGCATGAAAGAATAGCACAGAAACCAGTGAACCTGAGGTAGACTTGAACTTTCTGGACTTCTTTTGTTGTGGATTTCTTTTCATTACCATGGAAGGCATCTTACTGTTGATGTACGCTCCTGCAGTCATAATAACCACCCTGAATAGGCTCTGCCACAGCACTTGAGTGGAATCAGACCTTTGTTAACACTGGAAGCAAAATATTCATAGGATTTGATGAGGATCTTCCTTCCCAAGAGTGAAGGAAACGCATGAGGGGAGTGCCAGCCCTGGGAGATGCCTAGTGCTGGAGCAGTTATTTAGGGAGTCAGCAAGCCTCCCACACCACTGCTACCCAACAGGTCTTCTCCATCTGTCTCCCTGCCCTATTTGTTTCTTTCCTATCAGTTTTTGAAAAGGGTGGGGACCATGGCAAATGTCTTTTTTTCATCTCTCTGTAGTTCTCCTTTGCAGCGCAATCAAATCGGGGGGACTCGGGTATTCTGGTACTTTGGAAAGCAGTAACGCGACGGATGGGAATAAATTTGCCCTGCCTGAAATCTTATTTCAAAGCATGGTGTGGTCTACCAGCTTAGTAATTACATGGAAATTATGGTGGTTTTCCTAGGGAAAAAGAAACCAACAGACAAACTAATCAAGACAACTGATAGTATAGCATACAACACAAAATATTTTTTTGTTTGTTTTCAAAAGTCCTGTTCAAGCGAGGCGTAATACATAATTCAGAGCAGTGTCACATTCAGACCAATTACACAACTGGTGTGCATTTCAAGAGGAAAACACACAAATTGGTTCCTATTTGTAAATCTCAGTAAAACCTGGGGTGGACATGAGCTGATTTTCAGTTTTCTCCATAAAATGAGACACCCACAGTCACACGGTCTTGAATTTTTTGGTTGGAATGTTTCATTGCCAGGGGCGGGGGGTGGGGGGGAAGCTAAACAGCCTGTTCAATTAAAATCAATGGAAATTTTCCCAGTGACTTCAATGAAACCTAACATGGGCACAAGATCTGTGAAGATGACTAGAAATGGTCCGTGGAGAATTTTAAGGCAGGCAGCTTTGAACTGGGTATAAAATAAATGGGAAGCCAGTGTAAGTATCTGCCAGTGGGGCTGCGATAAGCAAATGTTCAAACACTTTCTCTGATAGCACTGGAATTAGCTGCAATTAAGCATGATTTCGGCGAGGAACACATTGTGTTTCCAGTTCATCACGGAGAGAAACATTTGTGTAAAATGACAGCTGCAGCTAACTATTTATGAGTCTCTGCAGGCGCTTCCTGAAGTTGGTGAGCTCGTTGGTTTGTGTGTACAAAGCCAGAGGAAAATCCAAGCTTCCAACAACGGGAAGAAATTGGGACACGCTAGAGCAAAGCCCAGTAGACTACAGTACTGCCTCTAAGTTCTGAGCGTGCTTTTCTGCCCTAGTGCACACAAGGTAGCCCTGAGGTTATGCAGATGTCTCCACTCCATCAGCCCTGTCACCTACCCGTGACTCGTCTGTAACACTTGTTTTACTAAAACTTGGTGAAGGCTTTAGAAAACTAGAGGAACACCCCTAATGGAGGTATTTGATTTTATCAGTCCTGCTTTTGCGTGTATCCTCCCCACCCCTATTATTATGGAAGTAGAAAATGGCAGGTCAGGAGAACGGTTTCTTAGCTAAACGCTCAGAAAGCGATTTTTGCCAAAAATGAGTTTGATGAGAACAATGAGAAACTGAAAACTAAGGAGGCATCAAAAGATCTGTGAGAAACAGAAAGAAGGAAGAAATGTGAAGGGCTGCAGACTGAAACGTGGCAGCGTCGTCCCAAGCCATCATCTGCTAAGGGTGGGTGCTGTTTGTAGGGCAACCCCTGACCTCCCTGATGTTTGCTTTACTGTTATTTTCAGAATTATGCTCCGGTTCACTTAATGGAAAAATCAAGGATATGACTGAAACAGGTAGGGAGACAGGCACTGCAGCATCTCTATGCACTATAAAGGTGTTACACGCTGTAAATATGGCAATAAGAACAAGATTTTTCATATCTTCTCTCTCTGTGGCTTTGTTTCCTTTCTTTCACCTCTATTGCCTATTATTTTGATGTAGGTGGGATGGTGTTTTGCCTCACTGATTGAAAAACTGCTCTCTTTGCATGTTTCTGCTTAGGCAGTGCTTAACTTAGGGGACAGTATGGATCCCTTAAGGAATTCCCTAAAAGGCAACCTTAATTAATGTTACCAGCTGTATGGAAATGTGTCTGCTCCCGGCAATGTAGGGGAATGGTGCTGAATGGTGACAACATTGTCCTCCTCTTGAGTATAATAACTCTTGATCTCTCCTGTTTTGGCACCTGGAGGTGCTGAGCCTGTCCTGTAATGTAGTTGCATTGGGATGCATTTGCTTACCCACATAAATTATGTCTGTGTAAGTACACGCACTTAATAACGGAAGCACGGTGATCGTGAAGGGTGTCCTGTTTTTTTTTCTGAAAGCCTTACAGGAAATAACTAAGCCATGGTATTTGCAGTTAGAATTTCATAGAAATGAAAGCAGTTGAAATACGTGTACGAATACGCCCAGGACTAGCCGCACAGCGCTGCTGGCAGGATGGCTTGTCAGCGTAGGTGAGTAAGAGCAGGGGAAGCTTGCCCAGCTAAATGATTTCTGCCCTCAAGGTACTTGTCAGAAAATATTGTCAGCTGGTTGCACTTTGCAATGACAAGATTTGTCTTAATTCCCCCAAATCACGTGCCTGCGTGTGGGTGCATGCGCGTGCAGGACGGAGAATATTTTATTTTGTCTCACAAATGGTAGTTTGGTTTAGTGTTTTATTATTTTTTGGAAGAAGATTGCAAAAGAAAAAAAAGAAAAAAAAAAAGATGTTGCCTAGGTCCAGACTACGACATCTGGATGTCAGCTATTTTGGAGCTGAGCTGTGAGCACACAGCAGCCGAGTTCAGGTTTGAATGAACCTGCTGACACCGGGTGACCTCTGGACGTCCTGTGGTACCACCAGCTATTCACTCCATCTCTGCTGCTGAGACACACTTGTTCACGTGTGGTGATGCTTTTATTCACAGGCGGTGCTTTGCTGAGAATATTTGCTGCTTTTTACCTCCTCTCTCTTCCTCTGGTCTCTGACAACTGACTCGCTAATCCTGTTTCTTTTCCTTTGCCTTTCCTATGCGCAGTAGTGCCTTTCCCCTTGCCTCTGTGACGTTACAGAGGTGAGCTCTGCTGCCACTGCTGAGTAAACAGGGATTGACGCAGAGGTCCCTTATCGTTAGGCTGTACGTTTTTGTATGTGGAGAATTTGTGGGTTTATTTTAGCATTAGTGTTTCTGCAGTCCAAACTGTTCCAAAGGTGGGGAACAGATCCACTCCAGTCATAGCCTTGTAGGAGTTTACATAAACATTTAATTCTGCAAACACCGAAGTCCTAAGGAAGTCTGAGACTGGGTACGTCACACATAGGATGGTTTGGGTTGGAACGGACCACAAGGATCATCTAGTTCCAACCCCCTGCCATGGCCGGGACACCCTCCACTAGACCAGATTGCCCAAAGCCCCATCCAACCTGGCCTTGGGCACTTCCAGGAATGGGGCCTCCACAGCTTCTCGGGGCACCCTGTGCCAGGGCCTCAGCACCCTCACAGGGAAGAATTTCTTTCCAATCTAAATCCCCACTTCGTTAAGTTTATACCCATTACCCCTTGTCCTGTCACTGCACTCCCTAAGAAACAGCCCCCCGCCAGCTCCCATACATACACGTGGACACATGTAAATCACTTTGTACTAGCAAAAGCCTTCATGTGGATGCAATTCTTCAATAGAACTTACTTAGAGCAGCTAAAGCTACCTAAACTGAAGTTGTTTGCCAGGATGAGCCGTGTCTCTGCTAGGAAGGTGTTTTAGGTTGGTTTTTTTAGCTTAGGCAGCCCTTACATAGAAATGAGGAGTTAATACGCTCACCAGAATTTCATGTATTCACGCACATGATTTATTCTACAATTTGTGGTCGTATCCCAACTGTGTAGCAGCTAGAGACAATGAGAAAACTTTTGTTTCTATGTTTGGTGAATTTTGGGATTGCTCAGTGCTTCCTGTCACTGGGGAAAGTTTTGTCTATAAATAGCTGGAGGGCACCGTGGTTGCTGCTTGGTGACTCTCAGCGTTGGCTCTTAGCTCGCTGCAGGAAGGGAGAAAATTGAAGCCCCACCTTCTGTACAGCTCGTCTGCAGAGCTACAGTTTCTTTGTGAGTCATTGCAAAGCTCTTATAACGTGAGAGGGTCATGCAGGGTCCTCAGTCAAGATGCCCAGGAGCGTTATAACAAAATGTCTTTCAAGGATGTATAGTTAGGAGCTTGATCCCGCTGCTTTTATTCAGTGGGATTACTCAAGTGAGTAAGAGCTTGAAGATTGAACTTTCTTGCTTTTTAGTGATGATATAATTGTATGTGTGTTTTGGCATGAGATCCATGGAGTGACATTCAAAACAGGAACATTTTTCCTGCACTGAAAATATCTTGGCAATAATAATAACAACCCAGAAAAGTAATAAATGATTACATTCTCAAGTTAAAAAAAAGGAAGACACATTTTTTTGACAAATCTCTTCACGTAAGCCATGCAAGGTAGCTTTATCTTGAGAGATGCTCAGCATGAAATCCTTGTGAGGAAACTGATTTTTCTCAGGAAACGTTGATTACTTTCTGAAAACAGTCTTTTCAAAGTGCCTGAGATGAGGTCACCCATTAGAACTGGCAAGCTGGCACCGAAATTTCAATGCACACCGTGCATGCTGAACTTCTTGGAGATGTATCGTTCACTCTTCTTCAGTGCTTTTTTTTTTTTTCTCAGTGGAAAGGTGGCTCCCACGCAGGTGATGAGGGTTGTACCTGCCTCAGAGTGATGTGGAGGTATGTGCGCTATACTGCTGAGGTGGACTTGTGTGCTACTTTTCTAAGGCAGGATAAATCACCTGTCTAACTGATTGGGTTGCATCTACCTACTGATGGGAAAAAGCCGCAGTGGCCACTTTCTCAAGAAAATGCATATGAAATACATATGCCACTCCTTAGCACTGGTGATGTTGTGTAGGAAATCATGTTCAGAGACAGCATTCCTTGTAATGAAGTTTAGAGACAAAGACCTGGGTCTCTCGTGGCCGATATTATCAGCCTTACTCGGAGGGAGAGCACGGCGCATTATTTCCTTGGTCACTGCTCAGTATCCCTCCCCATGAAATGTTCTGGTTTTATCCAAGGTTTCTGAGAAGTTTATGGCAAAAAAACCCCCAAACTATAACATCTGCTTGCCTAGGGATGAGAACAGGTTGAGTGTCTGCTGTGTAAAATCACAGCGCTACACAAAGTCAGATTTCACCAGTGCAATACTTTTTGATTTGTTTAGCTGGAGATTAATATGAAAATACTTTTCGAGGGGGAAGATCAGCTGGTTCACAAAGCCCGAGCATTTGGCAGTACAACAATTTTTATTGGTAGCTTCAGGCTACCTATATTTTTTCTTGACAATTTATATGCTACTCAACCCAAAGTATGTGATATAATCTGTTTGTAGATTCATGGACAGAATGAAAAGTTGGCTTCAAACTAAATCTCAGGGCTTCACAGAAGGATGCTTGCTCTGGTCTGGTGCGATATTTTTCCTTTATTAATGGATTTGAGCTGTAAAACTCTTGGTTGTAAGAGGCATTACGTAAATTCCATTTTCAGTGTTTATTATTATTTCTAATGCTACTGTTTGACGCATAATATTGTTCTTACTTTAGACAGTCAGCAATCCTAAATACCACTGTCACTTCTGAACATGAAAATGTCAACATGCAAATTGCTTATATCTGGCACCGAATACGTATATTTAAAACAAACCTCTTTGGTTCTTGTGATAATTATTAATCTTAGCTCCAAAATCTCCAACTGTTTAAAAGACAGAGTTCATCAAGTTAATTACAATTTCTTGATGACAAATCATCTTGTTGGCAAAGTTGGTCTCTATAGGAAACCTAAACAGCCAAAACGTGATCAGATGCTGCTACAGAAAGTGGTTTAAAAAGGCAAAGTGATTGAAATTAGCTCTTTTGAAACTCAGGGCAAGGGCAGTGTGTGCCAGTCCTGGATTCTCTGTGTCTTTCCTTTTGTCAAAAAATTGATTTTTGTGTATTGTTTTTAAGTCAGACAGTACAATAGGTAATTCATCATCACTGTGAGATATAAATTCAAGCAGTCTCCAAAAATAATTGAATTTTGCAGAAATTCTCTAAGGGGGTGAAAAATCCATAACAGCCATTAAATTCTGCTCTTTGTAGAAGAAATCTGAAATATTACAATTATGATCAAGTAGGGAAAAAGTCTTTAATTTTAGTTGCTGAATCTAGCTGGAATAATTCAGTGTTTTGTTATGCTGTTCTACTGTTTCAGTGGAATTTGTATGAAAAAATGAGATAACTCATACAGAAATGGTCCCTTCCAACCCAAACCATTTTGTGATTCTTTCTTCTGTGAAAGATGTCACTTATAATGGAAGAGAGAAAGCTGTTTAGGAATTCCAGTCTGACGAATGCAAGAGATGTTAGACTTGATCTGGAGCTGTGCTCGTATCTACACCCAAACTGGAGAACACCATGCTGCTACAAAAATTGGAAAGTGTTTTGTGCCTGTCTTATTATTGCATTTCTGTAGGTTCTATCATTTTTAGAGCACGTCCAGATCTCCTTTAAACTACATCTGCCCAGTTATGATTTCCAGGATCAACCCCACCACTAGAAAACTTCAGCCCCTGTGAAAGTGTAATACTCATCTTGGGAAACCCATCTTCTCTTGGCAACATCATGCTGTAGGAGCAGTGCAGAGACCACAGGTAGGATCAAGGTTCAAACTCTTTATCAAGTATATGTTTCAAGGATAGAGCAAGTATTAGCGAAGAAACTCTCCAAAACACAAGAGGGAATTAGGACTGCATCTCCCAGGTGTTTTGTTCCTTTCCTAGTAGCTCTAGGATTTGACTTGCTTATCATCTTCAAAGATGGATCAAAATCCTTAATAAATCTAGTGTGCATCAGTAAGGCTTCAGGTCTAGTCATCATATATTGGATATTTGCGATCCAGGAGAGATATCACAAGATCTTGTGGTCCATGCTTTTAAAGAGCTCACAAAGATTAGGAAACGGACCTGTGTTTCTGTAAGTGGACTTACATTGGCATGGGTTAAATGTGAAAGTAAACAGATACTGCAAAGTAAATAGATGCTGTGGTAATTTATTACCAGCTAGGGTTTTTTTCTATATGCATAATAGCACGTCGTAAAGTAATAGATCATATCAGATGAAGCCATAACATGACAAGATGGATCATTTAATATATTAAATGGTGCTGCTTGGTGTACTGTTGTTATCCTAAGTACATTAAAAAAAATTATCAAACAGTATATTTTTTCCAATCACCCTCGTATGCTTAGATCTGCCTTAGCAAATCTACTGCATCGTTAGCTTCTGCCTGAATTCAGCTTTTAGAATGGTTTACAGTTCTGAAACCATTTCATTGTAGATTGTCACTCTATTTGTTAGAGACATAATCATTTGTGAACAAAGGAGAGGTGACCAAGCTGTTTGACAGGATCTGTACCCCGCTCTAGCAGGAAAAAGGTGGTGTTTAGGTTTACGTACAAAGATATAATTTTGCGGTGCTTATCAGGATGCTTCCCATGAGGATTTTCGTTCTGTCTCCGCTCGAGGTTGAAGAGCCATGAGAGAGCAAAGAGGGGAGAAAACCAAAATGATGTGTGGGGCAGGGTGGTGGCACGATGTGGCAGCACTGCAGTGGGGTGTCTGCCCCATGTCATGACCTGCCCCAGCTGGAGGACAGGCAGTCCCTTCCATTGTCCCCTGACCGTGCTCCATGCTTATTGCTCAGTGTGTTTGCGCTTAAAACATTGACAATTCCTGAATGCTGACAGAGCCCCTGAGAGATCAGGAAAGGTTTTGCTGGGTTGGTGGGAGCTGGTGCTCCCTTGCAGCTGAGTCAATGCATCCCTGATGCCTCCTGACATGCACATGTGTGCACTGCATGTCAGTGATTCCTGTTGTGACCTATATGGTGTGATTTCCCCTACGTATGGAGATGAGACAGACCCTTCTCACTCAGCTGGGTGATGACTGGAGCACCAGTCTGATGAGGAGCAGCTGAGGCAACTGGGACTGTTTAGTCTGGAGAAGAGGAGGCTCAGGGGAGACCTTATTGCCCTCTACAACTACCTGAAAGGGAGTTGTGGTGAGCTGGGGGTTGGCCTCTGCTCGCAGATAACTAGTGACAGGACAAGGGGGGACGGCTGCAAGTTGTGCCAGGGGAGGTTCAGGTTGGAGATGAGGATAAATTTATTCTCAGAAAGGGTGGTCAGGCATTGGAACGGGGTGCCCAGGGAGGTGGGGGAGTCACCGTCCCTGCGGGTGTTGAAGGAAAGGTTGGATGTGGTACTTAGGGACATGGTTTAGTGGGGAATAGGTGGTGGGGGGATGGTTGGACTAGATGATCCTTGAGGTCTCTTCCAACAGTAATGACTCTATGAGTCTATAACTGAGCATGCCTGCCAGGTGGGGAAGAGGCCAAGAGGAGAGGAAGAGAAGACCAGCTGAATGCCTTGGGCTGTCTCAGGTGGCAGCTGCAGCCCAGGGAATTGAGAAGAACTAAGGAGAAGTTACGAGGTTTGAGAATTTTATTAAAATTCTAAGAAAAGAAAAACGAAATTTTCAGAAAAGTCCAAAGTAAGCAAAACCCTTGGAAGTCACGAATTCAGGTGTAATGGTGACTCCTTCTGTATACCTGGTATAGAGCTTCTCCCACCATTGTGATCACTGACCTTGCTCTGTTACCCTTCATTGGTGTCTGTCTCTAGAGATGCACACTCACACCCCCACACCTACGCACATTTTAAGCTTAGCGCTGTTGTCAGTGCTACGTCTTTTACCATCTAACAGTTGCAAGGGAGTTGAAATTTAATTACTTCAAAGAGGGTACTAAGGAAGAAAAATGCTAAAGGATCAGCCCCTTCCTTTCCCCTTCTCCTTGTTTGCTTCTCTCCTGATTCTTAGACAAGTAAGTGAATGGGTTTTGTAAAGGCTTGTGCTGATTCCTTGCAGATTTCAGATCTCTACCCTTGTTTCTCCTTGGCTTGCACGCCCCCCCATCCCCCCTGCGGCTGGACCCCTAGAAAGGCACTTAGGTTGGTGAGGAGAAGCTGTTGCTCTTGCAAGAACTCATCTTAGCCCCTCTGCAAACATCTTTCCAGGCTATCGGTGCCCCGAGAGAGCTGGCACAAAGGAAACCTGCGCAGGACAGAAAACGGATAGGTGGATTTTTAGAAATGAGGAACGGAAAGAGTTTTCTGATGGGTAACATTTGGTTTGGGTTGCTCACCACATCTGACTTTGCGACAGTTTTCTGTGCAGCTAGTCTTTAATTCTGGATGTGTTTTAATATATGGGCTGATTTAAGGCCAGGTTGCATTAGCTTTCGCTCGTCTCCAGAAACACCTTTGGTACTATTCAAAACCCACCCGGCTGGGATCCTGTGCAACCTGCTCTGAGTGATCCTCCTCCAGCAGGGGAGTTGGACTAGATGATCTCCAGAGGGCCCTTCCAACCCCTACGCATCTGTGAATCTGTGTGATTCTGTAATATTTAGCTGAGACATGTTGCTGCTAGTCTGTGCTCGGGCATCTGAGCTGGGTATCGCTGTCACCGGCGTAAAGACGATGCCGCAGTAGATGGCTGTGGCTATCCGAACCGTTTTGAACAGTAGAGTTTCTAGTGTGAAAAGAAGACTGCAGAAATGTTTGTTTGGTTTTTCTCACAACCCACTGGCCAACAGAAGTATTAGCTGTCAGAATATGCCACAATATTTCGTTTAATTTAAACCCAGGCTTATTTATATGGTAGCTAAGGCAATAATCACCGAGTTTGGTATTAGCTTCTCAACCTTTCCCTAATAATGACTTTCGGTGCTGTTTTGGAGGGACTGTCACAAAGGGGGGGTCACTGAGCTGCCATCCTTGCTGCTCCAGTAGGAGAAGGGGAAGAGTGAGCG
The DNA here is from genome assembly GCA_013399095.1 of Psophia crepitans. Lineage (NCBI taxonomy): Eukaryota > Metazoa > Chordata > Aves > Gruiformes > Psophiidae > Psophia > Psophia crepitans. The sequence continues at coordinate 1,234,799 of VWZZ01001977.1, forward strand.
CTAGTAACACCATTGATTTCATGAAGTGGAAACATCTTTATTCACAAAGGGCATTGCGATCATAAATTTTAGGTGATGGGGGAGATAGGCTGAGTTAGTAACCTGAGGGTAGAAAGCACCACATACTTCTCGCTATCCAATACCCAGCTGAGCTTGGTTTTATGACAATGAATCTTTTCTCTTTACTAAAGCTATGAGCGCTTCTTTTTGGCTTTTTGCAATTTTTTTGATGACTGCCTTTCCCTTTATTTTCCTCTTTCTTCTGTCTTACAACATTTTGTATTTCTGAGATGCATTGTGAGGGGTAGGATTGTCTTCCACTGAAGAATTATCTACTAGCCAATGTTGAAAGAAGGATATAGGATTTCATGGACCAGTGAGCTAATGCGATGTGAAATCCTATTTTCCTATCTTCCAAGTGTCTACAGAATTCCAAGTTAATGTACTTTATATTATATGGTTGCCACCTGTTTATTTTATCAGTAGTTTGAATATTTAAGCATTACACACTCCATTTCCTACCAATTTGTCTGTATTTCAAGAATGGTTTTGCCTAGTGTTTCCATACTTTATTTTTTTTTCTTCTTTCTCTCTCCAAAATGAATATTGTGGCCCAGCATGATTGCATTTAAATTTTCATTAAAAAATTATATAGTTCACAGCACAGATTTAATTGATCACACTCTTACCTGGTGTAAATCAACATAACAGCATTAATTCTAACAAGATTTTTTTGCCAGCTGAGGATCTGCTTCTACGTGTTACTCTCAAAGCCCAGAACAACACATCTTCAGAAACTGTCTTTGAAGCTGGCTCACTTCTAACAGTTCAAAATCGCATTTCGTTATCTTATGCACGTTTGAGAAACATACTAAATCTCATGTAAACAGCCTATAGTTTCAGTGCATATATTTAAATATATGATGATCCAAGGGCCTATTGCATGCTGGCGCACAGACGTGTGGGTGGGTGTGAACACATCGACTCATAAGGGGTCGTTGGATCATTTCTGCATCTGGACTAATAAATGGCAACTGCAGTTAGCGGAGAACAATGAATCTTGGAACAAAGGGAAAAAATAGCGCATCTGCTAAAAGGAAAGATGTGTCGAATACTGATTAGGAAAGAGATCTGGGAGTTGTAGAAAATCTCTAAAGCATTCAGCTTAATGTGCGACTGCAGTGAAAAGGGCAAGCAGAATGCTGGCTTGTATTGCTAGAGGAAGGCAATATAAATCAAAGCAGCTGGCTTTGTTACTATCAGGCATTGTTTTGTCATCACCCAAAGAACTGAACTTTATTTGCTATTGGCCACTACAGCTTCAGAAGAGTGTATTTTTTACTGGAGGGGATTTTCTGTATAGCAAACTAAATTACCATCTTCTGCATTTTAAGATAACACAGAAGAAGAAATAGAAAGGAAAAAAAAACCCCAGCTCGTTAAGAAGTAAGGCGTACACTCTGATCCGTGCAATTGTTTGTTGCCAGCAAAGAATGGTCCACAACTTGACCTGAGTTTCAGTTGCAGAAAAAAGGATGGGGAAACATTACCTAAAACATGATGAATTCAGATTGAAAAATAAATGTTTTGTTGAAAACCTCATTTTATGACAGCTCTAAAACGATCTGAGTTATCCCTACAAAGACAGCAAACGATAAAGAAAAATGTAACTGCTAGTGAATGAAAGGCATAGACATAATGAGCTCAGTGCTCTTACCTGCTGACGAGCATCGGAATTCTGTTATGTTTTAATTTTACAAGATTTTCACAAAGATCGAAGGAGACATTATCTGTAAAAAAAAACAAACAAAAAGGAATACACAAGTTACAGCAGAACCATTGCAGCTTTTCTGTGCTGCTCTCTGTCAGCGCTGCCGTCTTGGTTCCCTGCATAGAGAAGCTGAGGATTCAGCCGTAAAGAATCATTGCTAGATGGGAATCTGGTATGGAAAATTCTAGATAGAATACTCACTGCTTTCCTGTTTCACTATTGCTAGTTCTCCCACCTGCATAGTAACCAGCGTAACCTTCAGCAAATTGTTTTGCTTCTCTGTACCCCAGAGTAAACATTTGTAAAACGTGAATTAATATTTACTGACTTTGGAAGGTGCTCCAGTGCCTTCTGGTGAGGAGCACTGGGCAAAAGGCAGGGTTTGTAGGTGCTAGGTACGTAGGTAGGAACCAGCTCCTACAATAAAAGCTGCAGGTAGTCCGAACTGCAAACCACACGCACACACTTGGTGTGGGAGCTGTTCTATAGTGCAGCAGTGGACAGTATGGACTAACAACTGGTTTGACTGGGACAGAAAGTCCGTCATTCTTGTCCTCAGGGCCGTGCACATAAGTTTACTCTGTTCCCAAATCTCATTCCCTTCTGATCAGAAAATAATTCAGAAGTGATATTTTCAGGCTGTGATTACTTGTCACCTCAAGTGAGGTGATGATAGTTAAAAGATGCCTTCTTATCTTTTCTATTAGCTGTACCCGGCTCAGGATGGGTGATCACCTTCTCCGTTATTCCTGTGAGGTGATAGAAATTTATAGTTCTACTCTTGGGAAATATTTTCAGTCCTTTGGCAGATCCTCAGCTAGTCCAATTCAGGGAGTGTTAGGACAAGGGGGAGTGGGTTTAAACTAAAAGAGGGAGATGGAGCTGAGCTGGGAGGCAGCAATCCTTCCCTGGGAGGGTGCTGAGGCCCTGGCACAGGGTGCCCCGAGAAGCTGTGGCTGCCCCTGGCTCCCTGGCAGTGCCCAAGGCCAGGTTGGATGGGGCTTTGGCCACCCTGGGCTGGTGGGGAGGTGTCCTTGTCTATGGCAGAGGGATTGGAACCAGACTGTCTTTGAGGTCCTTTCCAACCCAAACCATTCTATGATTCTAACTCAACTCCAATGACTCCAGTCTTCCAGACTCATTCCATTCCTTGTTTGCTGGCCTTCCTATTGTGCGCCTTATCTAATCCTGTGTGTTTTGTCTAATCCTCACTTTGCTGAAACTACTTTTTTAGGTTTATATTTCTGCATCCCTGATGGGTTTCCAATGTTTCAGATGTTGCTGCTTATCAAGGTAGTCCTCTTAGCACCATGACTTGCTATGAGCAGTGCTAAACGCTTTTCCTCAATAAATTTAGGGACTTCCTATGACACAGACAGGGAAATAGATTGAACGCTGATGTCTATGGTGATACACATGATTCTTCGCAGAACAGTGGCTTCAATAAAGGTACGTCCTTCAACAATTTTAGCACTTAGGAAAAAAAATAGACATATAAGTTTGTACCAGACCAGTGTAGTTTCCCAAGGTTGCAACCAATTTGTCAGCAGGCAGTGTCACTCTAGGAGGTGGGTGTGAGAGCAGGGAGCAAAGGAAAAGTCTGTATCAGGTGTATTTACTGAAGGTGGATTCCCTGCTGGGAATTTTTCAGCACGTGCCACCCTCACTTCAAGGGGAATGGCACTACTAATGCCACCCTGAAGCAGACCTGCTGTCCAGAGGCAAAATCAGCCTCTCATGGCCACGTAGCCTGATGCCAGTCTGGGATCCTAGGCCATATCTGCACAAAATAGAAGGATACACTCAGCCTTGTCAGTAGGACACTTCTCACCTTTCCTGCTATCCATCCCATGTCTCCATTTCTAGATCAGACGTATTATTTTGCGGTTACATTCCACTTGAAGTCAAACAACAAGAATAAATTAGAGAGAAGTGTGCTGTGAGCTGAACAATTTTCATTTTAACAGTGTTTTAATAATCAAGAAAGTCGCCCATGTATAGTAATGATAAATTGTTTTGCTACAGGGTAATATAAACTTTAACAAGTATAATAAATATTTCTGCTTGGCCAAGAAAACCGAAATACTGGAAACTCTTTAAATATGTGCATCAAAATGAATGGAGATGAAAAACTGGTGAATATTTTAAAAATAGCATATGTTTTTGTAAATTAAATCTCAACCTGTCTTTATATAAACAGGAATTTTGGGCACTGATGTGTTTATGGTCTAGCTGAAATGAATGAGATTTTGGTGTCATTTAGCTAAAAGACTCAGATTTATTTCTTTTCATATTGCTTTTAAGCAAGATGGGATTAAAACATTCAAGGTTATTTAAAAGACAGGTGTCCATCCTAGATTTTTAAGCTAGGCATTTGTCTGTGGCAGACTGAGTTCCATAAATAAAACCACTTTTTTTTTTTTTTTTAAATAGGAAAGGTCCTTTTCTGAGAATTACAGATATTCTCTATACCAAAGGCAGTATAGATCAGGGGTACTGAGACAGAATGAGGTTTTTATAACAGCCTTGCAAAGTTGGTTTCTCATTTCCCATCAACAGCCAAGGGATGAAGGATCTTAACAGCATGGGACTGTGACCTAGGAATAGCTTGTCTGTATGACAATACAGGTTATAAAAAAAATATTAAAAGGTAATTACTTTATTAGGCCCTTTTATGCCATTCGTGATTACTGGAAAGTTAACAGGGAGCAGAGGGAGAGCTTTGCACCTCTTGAACTCTCTGGGGTTTCAAGCTTGCTTCGAGCTTTGTTTTCAGTGCTTGTGACACCAGTCTTACACTCATTCAACAGAGGACATTTTCTAACTTTATTCAATTTTCTTTCAAAAGTTATTATATTTTTCTCCTGCTAAGAAATGTCTAGCAAGTCAGAGTATCCAGCTGCAGTAGCCTGTTTTTCATCTGCCTTTTTTCCCCGTGGATATTGTCTGTCAGTTCAATCTGAGCAGTCCTTTATATCAGACATGGCTAAGCCAGGGTTTTCCAATATTTTAGAGAAAGATACAGTTTTTAGTATGACTTTAGTATAAACACCTGGGTGTTCCTGCCCCTCTCCGTGTACATTTCCAATGTGGTTTTCTCTTCACTGACTTGTACTCATTTTTCCTGTGCATCTCTCTTGTTTTGCTTTGTTGGTAAAAGATGGGGAAGAGTTAGACTACTTTCTCCTTCTATTTTTCCTCTTTTATTGTCTTTTTCCTCCTTCTTTCTCTTTGCTTCCCAGCTACGTCTCAACAGGAGGGACAATGCATCGCTGAGGGTAGATGTCACCAGTATTTACACTTCCTCTGCGAGGGACAAATGTCATGGAAACAGGTGCAGAATAATCTTCTGACAACACCATAATCCCTATTGTGGCAGATCATTGCAAGGTCAAATTATAACAAAGAATGTATGTAATTTCCAAATCTAGCCCTGGAGAAAAGTGGCATAATTCAGCCTCTCACTACCACGAGAAGAGCTGGAAACTTGAGGTTGACCTTTTGATCTTCAGGCTGTAAGTTTAAAACAAAATCTTGCTGATTGTCTCCTCCAATTTTGTTTTGCGTTTCTTTCTGTATTCTGTGCTGTAGGGGTGTCACCTCTGGAGGTGCAACTCGTGCCAGGGAGAAGCAGCATTTTATTTTTCCGTTAAATAAAGGGAGGATGTTGTGCTACGGGAGGGTTTTGGGTATTGCTCCCTTTTGGTTCACTCCACTGCCTTGTCCTGACTTTTCAACTCTGCTGAAAAATTTCATTCGTTTCTGATTTGTGTAAACACTGTGGACAAAAATTGTTTTCTGGAACGCAGCAGCTTTCTAATTCCTGTGTGGCCGCTGTGTGGTTTTATAGCAGGCATTTCAAAATCCAGGCACCCAGTTCTGGGTGGATAAGAGTAGAAGAAGGCCTATATGCTGAGGTGAGCAACCTGAACGAAATGGCACGGGCTGTCTGTGCTCACTCCCACCGTATAACTGCTTTGGGTAGGCAGTGCTCGATATCGTTTGTAACTCGAATTGACTTAAGTGTATGAAGGAGCATATGCAGGAGTCTAATATAAAAATAAAGATGATTAGATGAAACACTGCAACCCACTCACTGTTCCGTTTTGTGATAGTACACATAGACGTGAAGCTTGATTGTCAGGGATGCTCAAGAGGTACTTAGAGCAGCTGTAAAATTGCCTGTGCGTGTCGTTGATGCTGTGGGGATCAAACCAGCTCCCAGTTCACCTCCAGGCACTCTGAAGATGGCTGCAGAACGAGCCAGCAGCTCAGGCGGTTGATCCTGCCAGGTCTGGGCAAATTTTGGTGCCTGCTTCCATCCCTGCCCCCTCCAACCACAGCTCTATGATGCTGCACACCTTGTGAGTGGTGGTAGGTAAACCCAGTGGTCATCCAAAGATGAATTTTGGTTTAAGACAGCTTTGTGAGCCTACAGCAGGATAAAGAGGATTTACCAAGAACGGAAAACTTAGCATTTTGTTAGGACAAGGGAGTTATTTTCTGAAGTTCTCACCTGGCATAAGACATAGAGATCTCTGTATTTTTTCTTGGACAAGCTATTGAATTCATTGCTTCAGACATCCTGGTGGAAGGAAGGCAGGTTGTCACGCTGCTCTCTCTAGAAAGGGCCTGCTATGAGTTTTATGGCTGTTTTTCTCCTTGGAGTAGCAATTTTATTAACATTGCTGACATAAATACTTCTGGTATTCTTGCTTGGTGTAGCATAAGCATTTCCTAACAGGACAGTAACAGGTTTCTACAAGAAGGAATTAGCAACAGCCACCACCCGTGTTGGGAACACCTCATGTCCCTTCTCCTGTATTTGCACAGGAGAATCGTGCAGGCAGCGGGGAGTAATTAGGATTGATTTCTGCTGTCTCGGCCTCACACATGGATTCTCCTATAATTGAGAGAGATTTCACTGATAGAATTGAGCTGATTAGCCTGAACAAAGTAATGTTGCATCCACATGCATCCTGCCTTCATGTAATTATAATTGTTGGTCTTCCAAGAACAACTGAGAGCAGAACACTGTGAACTAAAGGACTGTATAGATGTGTGGGAGGAGATAGTTCCTTCTCCAAAGTACTTCCAGGCTAAATGGAAAATTAAAAGGTGAGAATAGCAAGAGCAAAAGAAGGAGGTGAAGTACTTTCCTGGGATTATATGGCAGAAGAGTGGCTGCGCTGGATAGAACAGAAATATCCGCGGTCTCTGATCCTGTATCTTATCCACTGTATCACATCCAGTATCCTTTCAAGCCACTGTATTACAGGTACTTTTTAATTTTATTTTATATTTTTGAAAATATACACTGTGCCTTTAAAGGCAAAACTGAATCTACTGGCTCGTAAAGGAGGACTGAAAGGACGTAAACCACTCCTGCAGGTGAGTCCATCCCTGCATGATGTCATCTCTGGTTTAAAATTAGCAAATTGTCAGTGGAAACATAATGGGAGCCTTCTCACACAAGCCTATGCACACAAAAATTGATAATTGTTTGCAATTTACTGCTTAGGAAGATGCTAGCAAAGCTCTTTTTTTTTCCCTGAACAGTGCTGTCCCTCATCACTCCTGGACAGGTGAAATCCAATTGCAAACCTCCTTAAAAGAAAGATTATTTTTTTTTGTTCTTCATGATTTATGGAGGTATTTGAAAGGTTTACTGTAAAAGGAGCTCTGCCATCCCACATTTACATAAGCTCCTTATGTCAGACAATACCTTTGTTTGTTCCTGAATACACCATGTATTTTTCCTCCATGTTTAAATGTGGATTCACATTTAGGGATGATAAAAGGGTTTGAAATTAAGCAGTTGCTGAGTTGACTGCAGCACCTTTTTTCAATTAGGCATTCAGACATTATGATAATCCCTATTTTGAAGACTATTGCACTATGCAAATGAAAGATTATAAGCAAGAATGCCCAAGAACAGCACCTCTCCCCTACCTAATTAATGATTTATCCTCTGAATATTTTCGTGTAACACCTTTCAACCTACTTGGATCTGGTTCTGCCTTTGCCTCACTCAGTCTCCCAAACATCACAGACTGATAAAAGCAGCGCCCAGAAATTTTTCAAAACAGTTGTTTTTCGGTAAAATACTTCTGCCCTCATCAGCACCTGCGACACGAAATCCAATGCGATGAACTGCTAGAGCCAGCTATAAAATGAGCAGCTGAAGAAATGGTATATGGTTCCCTGGGGACATTTTTATTTTATCAGTATTTTCTGGGAAATGCTCATAGTGAATTTACTCTAAATAGAAACAGGGTTTTACATGCAACATCACTCTGTGTATCCATTTTGGTTTAAGTCTGATTGATAAAGGCGAATTATATATTTGTTAGACGATGCTACCTAGTACTCATGGCCTTGTAGAGCCCTGTGGAAGGGAATAATGCCCTGCATTATTTTGTCTGTCTTCTTTGCCAATATTTTTCTTTTCTGCATTCAAACAGGTTTTTGTTGGTGCAGCTGTAAACTAGAGATCGTGTCTTTACATTTACTGACGGGTGCACGTGTTGGATAGTGATATACTGCCCTGAAGCAGAAAAGAACCCCAATAAATACATGATACAGGCTCATGTTGAAGAGATTTCCTCATAGAAACTGAGGGGTGAGTTTGTGTGAGGAAGATGTGAGGAGGCATCACGAGCCGCGGGGAGGGGACGAGAGACTGCTCTCTTCTAGGAGTCTCGCTGACCTGGCATCTGCTGCAGATCGATGGCGGCATGTTTCTTCCATGGCCTACAGACATGCTGTTAGGAAGACTCAGGTCACTTTGTGCAATCAGTGAAACAAAGAGCTATGATATTACACCACCACACATTAATAAATCACCTCCTCATTGTGCAAACAGCTCCGTTTTCCCAGTCTCTGGTACTTTTCTTCAATACCTGTTTAATGTCAGCTTCATCTGTTTTAATTCCTTCCAATACTCCAAAACACCAGCAGCTGAAAAACCAATTTCTCCAATTAGTGCAACCTCGCTCCTGCACGATAATCTTTTCTCCAAGCTGCTGCCTGCTCAGAAAAGTGCTTTTCCAGGAGAACCGATCCTTCAGTTTCGTGCAGACTAACTGAAGGCAGTGTAACTTCCAGGAGCAAACACCAATGGAAAAATGCTACCTGATTTCCTTTTCAGATGGAGGCAATCATGTTGGGAGGAGAGTGTGAAATAGTGGATTTCACCTTTTCTGTACTGAAATTCAAGGTCTGATATGCCATTAGGTAACAAAAAGCTATCTATTCATCACAGGCTTTTCTTCTGGCGTTTGTACTGTGGTGTCATAATGCTTTTCTTGTGAATTAAGTAGTTATAGTAGTGTTCTTAGCTGATCATGCCAAATCTTCGTATCTTCTCAGGAATGGGAACACTGTCAGGGGAAAGAGTTGTATCCTGTAGGATACACATCCTGTAGGCAAGGACGGAAGAAGTTGGCAGCGTCTAATCTTTGTGAAGGAAAAGACTTCTTTACACTTTCTTTTATGCCCACAAGATCCCTCTGTCACTCATATCTACAGTAAAGGTCTAACGCACGTGGGTGGATTTATTTAGGAAGCCCTCGCAGTGACAGTAACCCAGACTGCGAGCCTGTGTCTGTTTGTGAGACTCCTTACACAAGCAGTCCCTTCCACAAGGCCGATGAGTCAGGAAGGCTTTGGGTTTATCTACATCAGGCAGCGTAGAGCAGGGCAAAGACAGCCTTTAAGAAACCAGCTTCAGATCAAAAGATTTTGTGTTAGCTGAAAACCTGGGATCATTTCATGGACCTGAACATATGGCTATGGTACTTCCAAAATCAAACGATATGTCTGTGTGTCACTGCAGTATCGTTCGTTTGACTGGACAGCCTTGGCATGGTGAAGCATCTCACATCTCCGCTCAAGTTCCTTCTCTCACAGTGCATTTGATTTACTGATTTGAATTTGGGTATTATCGTAGACAAGAGTAAATAAATACCAGCATCTAGAGCCAGTCTATTACCAGTAGACCACAGTGGTGGTTCCACTGCTACAGAGGAGATGGTGATGGCCTGGCACCAGGAGAGGGCACCAGAAGCCCTGACTCTATTCAAGTGTGCCCCAGGACTGGAAGTACAGGGGAGAAGGTTTCCTACAATGCAACTGTTTCTCTTGTGGACACATTCCTTTGTTCCCAGGTTCAGAGATACCTCACAGCCGAACTTGGAAAGCCTGGGTTTTTACCTACCAGAGCTTGCAGTGCCCTTTGTGAGTAAAGTTTTTTTACAGGCAATACTGAATGGACAAGTATTCATGTACAGAACGACATTCAGAGCTGGCATTAACTGGTACATCGATTAGCAGCTTTAGCGAAGAACTGAAGGTATAACTGGGAGAGTGAACTGCAGACAGTCTCACTTTTACTACAAAGGTGTGAGGTTCATTAGTGAAACAGCGTTGGAGAATTTGTCTTTCCTCTTTAATCCTGGGGAGCCTGTGTGAATTGGCTTGTGATGGTTTTGTTCTGCGCTTAAATATTGCGGTCTGATTTGCAGACATTGAGTAGCCTTAGGCAGATTGCACAGCTGAGTACATGCAGTGGGAGCAGCGAGCGAACCAGGCGTGCTTGGGGGAGAAGCAGAAAGGAGCTTGCTTTCATTGACGGCCTGCAGAGAAGTTGGGATAGAAAGCCTGTGGAGAGACTAGTCATCTCTTTTGACTTTTCTGCAATCAGACACATTTCCCTGGCATGTTCACACAAGTGCGTGCATCTAACAGCTGCCTCTTGCAAGTTCATTCTTGAAGGAAGTAATTGAGTCTCTTGGAGAAAACTGGCTTGGCTCACAGGCTGAGAGCATCAGATTGATTATACAAAGGACCGTAGGTCCAAAAAAACCCAGTCTGGTTTGCCAAGCAAGGAATTAGAGGCAGTGGCTTGGATGATGCATGTTATCCCAGATGAAATAACACACTTGGAATTATTATCTCCAGCCTTAGAGCATCGAGAGTTTCTGAACTATCTCAGGTGTCAGATCTCCTTCTATCTCCAAATCACCACTGTTATCCTGGAACTGTTTCACATCTTCAGGTGTTTGCTCCTGCAGCTTCAGGTTGGATGCAGCTTTGGAATTAATTGGAGAAACTTAAGGCATCTCTTCATGAAATGTGCACTATGTACAATCATCTCTGGGTATAACCAGGCGTCTCCTTAGGCAAAACCTTTGGCATTCAGCACAGTGATGCTGTACATGCCTACAGGTGGTTACAGAAATTCACACCAGCCGGTTAGAGCTTTGACTATCTGTTTTTATTTAATATATATGTAAAATAATATCAACATCTTTATTCAGCTTTGACACTACACACAGTGATCCCTTATCTGCCCACCTTCATTGCACATCCAGGATTCAGAACCCCAGCAGCCCTTCGACAGGTTGTTTCCATAACAACAGAAGAGAATAAAACCTGAGAACCATCTGTAGCTGCATACAAGGCTGGTCGGTGTGACCTCCAGAGGTCCATCGGGCCTCCTGAACCCGCCAGCTTCCCCGAGAGATTTCCCTTTTTCCCCAGGCTGATAGGTTCTCTGAAGGACTCGAAGACAAAAACCATCCCACTCAGCTCCAGTCATGGAAACCTAAATTCCTTAATCGTCTGAACTGAGAAACTCAGCTCTGCCGTGCAGATCCACACCATCACACGAGAGGCTAAAGCCTTTCAGCTCTATCAGTCAGTTAATTTTCATCCATTATCCTTATGCGGAGCATCCTCTTTTACCCCGTCTCCCAAGGGCAATAATAGACTTAATTTCCCTGTGCAGACTGCCCAGGACCTCCACTCACACACCTTCTCCCCAAGGATGCAAGAGCTGTGTTTAAGCTCAGCCCAGGTTGTCTGGGACATGGCACTGGTGTGGTTGTGCTCTGCTCTGTCCCTGTGGACCTGACTCACTGACCAGTGAGCCCTGGACCTGTGCTATGGGCATCCTGAGGCTGGACCTCAGAGTCACCCTCTGGGTAGCCTTGTGCAGTCTTGTCCTCGACCCCATCTCCTGCTGGTCCTGACTGGACCTTCTGGGTGCCCCAGGCCTGACTCACCATCTCAGCTTGGGGCTGTCTTGGGGCTTGCCTCTACTTCCAGCCCCGCTTGGGTGCAGTGGGACAGCATGATGCTGGCCCAGACAGTGTCCCCACCAGCACTCACTCGTCATCCACCCCCGCCCTGCTCCTTACCCTTTTTCTCTCCACGCTCCTCTTCATTTTTAACTTCTTTTTTTTGTTTATTTTTCCACTTCAAAAGAGCTCTTTCCCTCCTGTCCCGAGTTCCCCTCCATTACAGAAAATAGCCCAAAACAGTCATTATAATGCTACGGTATGAAAGGATGAAACACATCATGTTATTAAAAAAAAATGCAAAAAGAACGTTAGTCTATGAAGCATACGGACCGATTGCCAAAATCCCCCATTACTTTGTCACTGTTTGTGCCATTCTTTGTCTGATTTCGATCTTTTTGAGTGTTATCTCAGGACTGCGCACACAGCCTAGCCTAACGCTGAGCTCGTAGTCATTACTGCAATAGAAACAGTGGTAAATTATTCTGCAAGCAAAACAAATCCTGTGCAAATTGGGTAGCAAAAGTTGTTTCTCAGGCAGCTTTAATTTAAGGCAGCATTAGGTTTCTGTCCTGGTCCAGAAGTGACTTGTTCACCTAATGAGTTGGGGTCTCATTCTGATCACATTTGCTCCTGTTTCGCAGAGGTATCGCTCCCTTGCTCGTTGGCTTTACTTCTGATTTATACCAGCAGTCAAAATGCACTCGTCTCTGACTCTGTTGTCTTTTTTTAATTAATTCCAGCTTGTCTTTGCCCTTTTTGGGATCCGTAACTCCAGCAGACGCAAGTGAGAGCACTTACACGGTGCAGGTGAAAAGGTGGCTGCCAATTAAAGCCCCATTATTCATTGTCATTCCTGCACGAGATAAAGACGACGCTGTTAGAGCAATCCATCTTATCCACTCTTTGGGTCACAGTCCAAGCCGCTAACCTCATCAGTGTAAACACTCATAAGCCTTCCTTATCCTCTTCATCACAGTTTAAGCTGTATTTTACTTTCTCGTGCCTTTTGGTGGTTTGCACGCCGAACTTGCGACATGAATTTCTCCTCTGCCTCGCACGAGTTATCACACTGACTTTCCAGCTGAGGAATACTTTCGTCAGCCGACAGAGCTCGTGGAAATCCACGGCCTCTCACTTTCCCACCTAATGACCTTATCTGCTTTGGTGCATCAAAGTAGCGTTTTCTGGGAAATGTGTAAACGAAGTTTCCCTTGGCATGAAGGGTAACTTGTGCTGAGGATAAAGATTAACTGCGTATCTTGAAGGATAACTACTTGCCATAAACCTACACCGTAGGGAAAACACGTTATTTCATCTATACCGCTGTCTGTTTTCAATATTACATTAATGCCATTTGTAATGAGCTAATACACATCACAACATATTTTAAAGGGACAGCATTTCATATTTAAGACTATTCAATTTTTTAACCACATTAGTCACTTGATGTGTTAGGAACCATAATGGATGCCCACAAGGGTAATCTGGTATACTTGACTTTATTACAGAGGTATTTAAAACCAGCCTCGGCTGAGTGGTCTGTGACCACGTCTAGATCAGCTGTGGTTTAAAAGAGGCTTTGTCAGCACGGGGCTCGGCACACTATTCAAACTCTATCCAGAGATCCACAGCCATAAATACGCTGCAGCTTGCTCAGTGATTTAAGTTCAAACACCATCTTTTGATGAGAAAACGTGAGTCAAAACACACAGTAATACAAATATTTCTCACTGTTGTGTTTTTTTTTTTTCCCCAATGAAGCACAAAGCTGTATGAACCACTGACAGCGTTCGCACCTTCAGCCACTGCTTTGAAGATTTCAGTGATCTTTTTTTTAATTTAAAGACATGATTGTTTTTTTAATTTTCATGTCTCTCAGCTGCTCTTGACAAAGACAATTTGCTAGCCCATTTTGCATTTCAACGTCAAACATTTAAAGTGCTCAACTGTTTATGGTAAGTCAATACTGTCTTCTCTATAAATATATAAATGTGACTACTTTTTCAACTTTTTAGAGATTTTTAACCAGTGCTATTAATATTTAAATTAGCTGTCTAGTAATATTAAACATCAAATCATTCTCCTCTGCATCTCCTGGGCTGCATGGGATATGCTCAGTCAACACATCAGCTTTGGACACACGATGACACCCATCGTCAGACCAGGACCGTGCAGCAACGTGTCCCATCTAGCCACTTAGTGGCTGAATTTACATCTCCAGGCTAGGCACTATAAGAAGCTGACACATAAGACCCCAAATCTTGCCAACTCACTCGTCTTTCAGGTTTTTTTGAGAGTGTGGGCTCGGAGATCTGCCAGAGTGCATTGGTAACAGGATAAATTAAATTCCACAACGTCCTTTCACCCATCTGGAAAAGGCAGTTCTGGCTGTTTCCCATTGACCTCACAAGATTAATTGGCAGTTCATAGCCTTTATGTCCTAATTTGCCACCTAAGGGCCCCGTTATATTTTGACCGCTGTGTCTGAAGAAACACATCTTCATGTAAAATTAAAATCTGACGTTTTTGTGTGCAAAACCTCGGATCAGAGGAAGTCATGCCTATTTTGAAGTCTGTTGTCTTTCCATTCCTGCTTACTCCCGCCTTGGTTAGACAGGTTATCTTATAAGGATTTCCATTTTTAATGGCTTGAGTTAGAGATTTTTTTGCTTAGCTTTGCTTCAGTTGTGTTGTTTAACATCCCTCTATTTTCGGTCAGTCCAGTCTCTTGACAATAAGGGTGGAGTACAAAATAGTTCTTTTTCAAGAAATGCATAAGATTATATCTACTGATTACTGCAAGACAAGAAATACAGTCTTTTCTACAAATTAGGGGATAAATTAACAAATGAATCCAGCAGATAACTATATAGGTTGGAACGAGATGTACTCACATAGAAAGAAATAGAATTTGACACAGTTTTGTGAGGGTTTTATGGTTTGAAAGAAAATGGTAACCTCTTCTCCCTCCCTGCTTGCTCTACCAAGAAAGCATGTGAGCCCTTGAATGTATTTCAGTGCATCATGGATGGCACAGGGGAAGGATGCTCATTCTAGCAAAGGTAAGAGAAATATAAACTCTTTGGGTGTTCACAACTTGGACAGAGGATTGAATATAGCTTTCTGGAAACAATTCCTTTTAGAAAAGTTCCTTTTGTAAGTTGGTGATTACTGTCATCATGGCAAAATTATGGGTGACTTGCATTCCTGTCCAGGGTTTGAATGTTGGCATGGGGATTTCTTTCTTCAGTGGTTGTATAAAGGATGTGTGTGACTCTTCAAGTGTGGAATATATGCTAGGCTGTGTTCACAGACCTTTTAAGAGGTTGATTTTGTCAGCACTCTGTGAATACTTCGCAGAGAAATTGATACCCAAATGTAGATATATTGGCTCTTGCTATTTTTTAATCATTATGCATTTCTGATACAAGTGCATTTAACTTCCAAATGAGGCAAGACACTTCAAAAATATCCTTCCTGTTGTGCTTTTCGCTGCTTTAGTATGTTCTACAGAGGCACTGCGAAAGAAACACATGTGAGCCCAGGAAAAAGGCAGATGGCAGAAGGACTGGGAAAGCAGCTTCAGCGAAGTTGAAATTTGGGAGCTGTTAGGTGGATATATTTAGAAAAGTATATACGATAAATTTTCAGCTGATGGAAAGCGTCATGGCTATATCAACTTCAAGGAGCTGGAACTCAGCTCAGCTTGAACTCTCAAGCGAAATTATGATAATTCTGTATCATTAAGTCAGTATGCAACATAGCATACCTGCATGAATCTAAATACAGGTGAATTTGACAGCACTTTTTCTCTGCTACTCTTTCCCCTCAGTGTTGGATTTAATATCTGGCCAAACTAGCGTTCATGGAACAGGAGGATGTCAGGGTAGGATAAGCCTGTGTAGTCTGCTACCGATGGAGCTAGACAGGTTTTAAAAACAGTTTCTTTTTGCTGACAGGACTTGGATTAATGGGTTTCTCTTGAGGTCATCGTCACAGCCCTGGTTCTTTCCAGGGTCCTGCCGGTGTGGTCCTTGCGCTGAGTCATGCTTTCCTCGCTGCTGGGCATCAGGAAGGGCTGCAGGGCAACCTGTGGGATCCACTAAGATGAGTTTCTTATATTATACATTCCTGATTTGATCTGTTTTCTTCGACTAAAAAGTATTTTTAAGAAAAGTATCTAGGCTTGGTGTTAGAATGGCCCATTGTGAATAATTTGCCACAACTACGAAAATTTTGCCAAAGGGTTAATTAAACTCACTGTTTAGAAAAAAAAACAACAAACAAAACAAACAATTTTCTCATCTGCCAGTCATTAGATCTTGTTACACTTTTTCAGCTGGATAGAGGAGCCCTCCACTACAAAATACCTATTCCCTCTGGTACCACAGACTGGGATCTAATCGCCTCTCAACGTGCTGCTTGATGAATTCTCATTGATCACTATAAGATGTACTTTCCAGTGCTGCAGTTGTTTGCCTGGCTTCTTTCTGAATCCTAACAAGTAGTTTGCTATCCATCCTGAGCTGCAGGTGGCAGAACTAGACACTTAATTCCCAATTACATACCAGCACAAAATAGAAAAGCGATAGAAATTTCTTACACCTACTTAATATCCCCTGCTCATACAGCCGTGGGTTTTGTAGCCCTCCAAATAGATAAGGTTCAACATATCGTTCTTAAATCCCTCTCAGATTTATGTCTCACTCAGGGTGTAGGTTCTCCGTAGGGATCCTATGATTCTGTGGGAGGACCCTGTGACTTGCACTCCTTGCTCCTTGCTCCACCATGTTGCGTTTACTGGCTGTCCTGGAAAAGCGTGCTGCTTGCTCACAGCCGGCTCGCCAAACGGTTGAGGTCACCCCGCTCCACGGGCCTCCATGTGCTGTCAGTTTTGATTTGAAAGCTTCAGAATCCCTTTAATTTAGATACTGAAAAAAAAGAGTAAGTCTTGCCTTTGCAGTCCACTAAAACGATCACGCCTTACAAGCATAATTCTGACCATTTTGGTAATCCCCAGACTTTAAAGGGAGTCCTTACTGTCATTCCTGTAAAAATGGAATTTTTGAATCATACTAATCACCTTGGCCTAGTGACAGTATTTCCAGTGTTTACTGAGGGATGATTATTTTCAATAAAATGTCTCCATAACATCAATTTTTTATATATATATATATAAAGTACTTATTATATTATATTACATTACATTACATTTATTATAGATTATAAAAAATATCTATACATATGGTTGAAGGGTAAGACAGAAGTATGCTTGTTTTTACAGTGTTTTCCCAATTATTGTATGATAATCACAGTACTATATCTTTTTCCTCAAATGTCTTATCTGAAGGACATTGAAGAAGGATAAATCATTTATGTACTCTGTTACATGAGAATTGCTGATATTTTAAAAAGAAATATTTTGTTGGTGATCAAGCTATTGCTTCCCTGCTTGCATTAATGATTTTGTATAACTGCTGATAGCTTGACTGTGCAAAAAAAGTTTTAATATACAGTTATTCATATGTTGTTGTTTCCTATGCCTTCTGTTCTTCATATAACTTTGTCTGTCTGGTAGAATTTAAAAGCAGTCTGAAATGTAATTGGAAAATGTGTGTCATACCATGTAGTATTCAGAAGCAAATTGTCTGGGCAGAAATTCCTGATGCAGGTGACCTATTGAACACCCTGCAACCCACCAGTCAGATTAAATTGGTAGAAGGATGCAGGGAGCACCGAATGGTTCAGCAGCAACCCATTTAGTGTTTTGGTTTTGATTTGGACTGTAATGTAGGTTATTTTAATAAAATCAGTTCACTAGATGGACGTAAAAAAAGGAAGAATACAAATGATAGCATTAGCCAAGACCACTGTTTGTCCCTGTCTTAGAAGATGAGTTTCATTTCTTCTTTTCTCATGAAAACCAAATGAACTCCTCAGTAATAACCTTGTTCATGTGTCCGCAGAACTTGGGAGGGGGGTCCCTGGTCATTCTGAATTAGCTGTTTATGTTCGGAACTGTGACTGCTCGGTTTCAAGGGTAACTTGAATAATTCTGTAAGCGTGACCTGTTATTATAATCCAAGTGGGTTTGACTCTCAGTGGAAAACTGCGCACAAACCATTTCTTTAAAATACTTGGGGGTTAGCTCTGTATAGGGGGGTATAGATAATCAGGTTGTGTTATATCAATGTAGGGTTTTGGCAGCAGACATCATGTGCAAATTATGCCAGCTGGCCTTGGCAGAAAGCAAAATGAAAGCGTTTTATTCAGTAGCTGGTGAGCAATAGGTCTCATCTACATCACTGAAAAAGCTATGACTGTGTTCATGGGTTACCCAGCCAAAGGCTTCGCTCTACGTATCCCACCTCCACACCAGGCAGGAATAAGAACAACTGTGGAGACGTTGTTGCTGATGTTTCGTCCAGTGACTAGCAGTTATTGTTCAGGAAATAGAAAAATCTTTATTCCTGGATTTCTTTAATCTCTTCCACAAATGAATGAGATCAACGTCATTGTCCCGATGTGAGTCAGGATTTCATTTCTCTAAATACTGTGGCTTGCTCTGTCTGGGCATCGTGCCAGTTCTGCGCAGAGACCAGAGATACGTTTTCAGATAGCATTTCTTGTGAGCATGGTACTTGCTTTTCCTTATAAATGAACTTGTCCCATTGTGTGGTGGATGTCTGGGCGTGCGCGGATCTGCCGTTCAGGCACAGCCCTTCTGTTTGACTTACTGTTTGGTAGCTCCATCTTGGAAACTGGTACATGCCAACTAGATAACTACCAAACGAGAAGGTCTCTACGGTGGAGTGGCCAACTAGACTGATGTGGCAGATCTGTACTTTCAATACATGTATGGATTTGAAATCTGTGCTATGGAGTTCTGCTTCGAAGTGTTGTGTCTGGGAATGTCACTACTGAACAGCGCAAGAACAACCCCCAAACCAACCCAACCCAAACCTAAAACCTGGAATGATAAAAGTCTCACTTAACAAGCAATGACATCAAATATGAGAAATTACAAAGATATGTTATTATATTATATTTTATTTTCATTCAGAAATAAGCTTTCTAGAAAGGCTCTAGGATCTTTAGTGAATGCTTGATGGAAAAAGCCTGAATAGTGTGTTGTGGCACCACTGGAGCTCAAGCCTTCCTTCTGCAAATGTCCTAACAAAGGTGAGGCTCAGTTTTGCTCCAGGTTGGATCCGATGAATCTTTACTTACTTTCTGCTTAATGAAATGTGTTCTACAGAGCTCAGCCTATCCGTCCTGGAGCAGAGTGCAAACTTGTGTGGAGCTATCTGGTACAGCTGGGAATTAAACTTAAATCCTCGTCTCCAGGGTGAGGTCTCTCATCTCTTGCTGTGTCTGTTTTTCAAAGAAGAGACCATGGCCTTTTTTTTGATGGAAATACATGGTTGTTTTCAAAATCAAGGTCTTACAAGACGGCTGTAGGAGATTCATGGGTCAGCCTGCCTGGTGACTTGATAGTGTATGAATTGGTCGGTTTTCATGCTGATCTGTGGATCTGAACCTAACTGTGGAGGAACCCTAACTTGGGTCTTTAAGATTGTGAGATTCTTGCTTCTAAGTTTTGTGGGGTTGTTTGGGGTTTGTTTGCTTATTTGTTTGTTTGTTTTGTTTTAAATCTAGACCTTACTGATTTCTTCCAGAAGAACTGTAGGAAACTAACTGGAAAATAAGAACCAAATATTTCACCAAATTTGATCCTAAACCTATGAGTGTTTGCAAAGCAGATAGGCAGCTCGCTGTGTTTTGGTGTTGTATTTGTTATTACAGATTAGATCAATTGTCTAGCAACGGTAGCAAACCCTCCCCTTGCAATGCACTTAGTCAGTTGTGAAATCATGTACTCAGTAGTGGGGAAAAAAGAAAAACCTCCACAGTCCCTTCAAGCAATCAATTTATGCCCTGAAGCATGAGATTTGATTACCATTGTTATTATCTTAGCTTGCATAGTTACGAATGTTATTAGCAGTCATAAAATTATCCAGCCTTTAAAAAATTGTATTAAGAAAAAAATCCCAACATTTCACTCCAGGTTCTTCAACACCTAAATTCCTGGGATTGATTCGAACTGCGAAAAGTGGTAGTTCCTTTAATTAAATTTAAATTTGCTGTCCTCTGATCACACGGATTTTTCCTGTATTGTCATTATGAAGGAATTGATGAGCATTTGCTAGCACATCTGGAGCTTCTCGGCTCTGGTCAAGACCCATCCAACGTTCAACATTTCAACTCTAAGCATTGATGATCTATACTCAGCTACGTGTTTATTAAACCATTAGTGGGATATGCATCACTCCCTCTCTCTCTCTCATCTATGTTTTTTCCATTTACAATTTTTCCCTGTGAGCTGAATGCTTCTGTTGCAGCTTTGTGCTTCTCAATATACAACTCAGCTGGTATAACTTAAATCTTCTGAAAATCCCAAAGAAAATGAAAATACTGTGAAATGTTGCAGCAGGACATAATTTCCAAAACAAATTTTGACATGGAAAAAATGCTAGTTGTCATGATGTCAATTATTTTAGCCATTTAATGTGTCTAGGACCAAAGCAGATTCCCAGAAACTAATTCTTAAAAAAAAAACCAAACAAACACACCCTAAACCCACAAAAACACCCAAAACCCAAAAAAAGCCCCAAACAACAAAAAAAAACCCCACAACAACCAAAACCCCAAACCAAAACCAATCTAATTGTGGCTCTTGCTATTCAAGTACATTCACATTTTTGCATATCTACCTATTAAAAAAATTTCATCATCTTTATTAACGAGCTGTGGTGGTGGGATATGTGCTGGCAATTACAAGCAAAATGAATTTTCTCTAAAGAAAATCTGGCCAATCTATTCTTTTGTCCCAAGTGTTTCATGTATCTTAAATGGATTGGAAATCTTCTGAGCCTCCCATCAGACTCTGGAACTGAATTTAGAATTCTAGGTGTTTCTTGAGGGAGCACATTCAATGAATTGCGTAACAAGTTAAAGTTCCAATAGGCACAAACACTCTGGTCCTTCTGATTTCTTTAGACAATTCCTGAGATAAATGTTCTGAGGTTGGTTTTTTTCCCACACTTGATTTGAGACAATATTGTGCGTTTTATATGTATTTTAAATACGTCGTCGCTACCAGCCTAGAGTGGTTTAATGAAATTTTCCAATATTTCTAGCAGTTTTGTGCTCTCATCTCACATCAAGTAGTGGGTTTGATGAAAAGGCTCCTTGATTTTCAGCAGGAAATTCCAAAATAAAGAGCAGTTCTGTGGAGGCACAGAGAGGACCAAACTGTGCTTCTCTGTCTTCGTTTTTGTTCTGTGCAGACTGAAGTGCTATGACATTTGCCCTGTTTCATCACCCAGTGAAATCTGAAACACAATGGATTATGTCTATTTACACTTTACTTAAGGCAAACTCTAGCCTCAAAAATAGATGTGATTAGTGCCATATCTTATGAATCATAGAATGGTTTGGGTTGGAAGGGACCTTAAAAGATCATCTGGTTCCAATCCCCCCGCCATGGGCAAGGATGCCACCCACTAGATCAGGTTGGCTGTGAACACACTGTATTTTGGAAGTGTAGAGCAGGTTTTGGTAAGCTGACATGCTTTAATTTTTCTATCAGCTGACTTTCTAGTGGAAGGAATACTATCTGCATGATGATTCTGTGTCAAAAAACTAAAATAATTCAACGGTTTTCATATTATGGGCCAAAACCTGAAAACAGGAGAAGATCTTGGTGAAATCCTGTTGGCAGAGAGGATCTCCATCTCCATATGAGAAAAAACTTCTTTACTGTGAGGGTGACGGAGCCCTGGGACAGGCTGCCCAGAGAAGGTGTGGGGTCTCCTCTGGAGACCCGTCTGGATGTCATCCTGTGCGATGTGCTCTGGGTGATACCGCTCTAGCAGGGGGGGTTGGATTAGATGATCTCCAGAGGGCCCTTCCATCCCCTATGCATCTGTGAATCTAAAAGTTGGGTCAGCTAGGCAAGGAAGTGGAAGTTTCGTTTCACAAGCCCAGCTTCTTTCTGTTTGCGGCACGGCGTATCTGGGTAGCGGCTGGGCCGCGCAGGTATGGGCAGCCGAGGAAGCTGACTTTGGCAGCAGTCCTGCCTCAGGCACTCACTGGAGGTAATTAAACTGTTGTCTCTCTTCTTTTTGTCAGAGCCCCGCAGAAATCAACCTAGAAACCCCTGGTACTGCTGAGGCATCCCGGGAGGAGGGTAGTATTGGGCAGAAATGGGTAAGCGTCGTTGCCCCCGTTTTTCATCCTCTTGGCAATGGCAGGAGGGGCAGTGCCAGCTCTCCCCGGCTCTCCGGCCGGCTCTGTTATCTCTGCTCCCAGACGAGCAGGACACAGCTTCCCACCCTCACCGTCTTCAGTTTTTGCCAACGCTTCAGTAAATCTCCAGTCATCCCTGGGCTTTGACTGGATATCCTGCGGCCACGTTTATACCGGGTCAAACGGCTTTTCAGTCCGTCGGCAGCCCTGACACGTTTGAGACATTCCTCTACAGCTGTCTCCTCTTCCATTTATTGTCAGAGCTTTCCGCTGCACGGGGGCACAGCCCTGTTGCTTAGCTGTTGGTTGCTTTGGAAAGCAATGTGCTGTAAATATAGCATTTCACTGTCTTTGGACGGAACAGTAAGCCAATTCAGGATTTGGCTGGGCGAGTGGGATTCAAAGGGAGCAGTCCCGGTCCCTTCTGTGTGCTCTGGGCTGGGCCCCCGCAGCACAGAAATCCGGCGGCCCAGCCGCAGGGCTGTCTGGGCAGCCACAGCACGCTTTCCGTATACAACCGAAGATTTTCTCCACACATATGGTGAGAAGTTTGGCATTTGTATTGGTGCAAGTTGACTTAAACGTAGTTTAATGTGAGAATTTTATCTAATTGCCTGAGTTAGCGTGGCTAAAATATCAACATTACTTTAACAGAGCATTTGCTTTCTTAACGCAGAACAAGTAATTAAATTATTCTGCTCTTTTCCCTACTAGGTTTCAGATTTTTTTATTTTACCACCCTCTTTAGTTTGTAATACCTTTCCTTAAATCTGATTATTCATTTCCTGTCCAAAAAGTAAGCTCACCTGCCTAAACCTGCTGGGGATGAACAACACGAGTTTGCCTGTGCATCAACAAATTCTGATTGCTACTGTCCGAAAAATCTTTAACCCGCACGATAATAACCCCCATGAGTGCTAACCGTGATCCGGTAGGGCGGTTTTACGGTTTAATGCCCGTGAATGCTTCTTTATGATTATTGTTCGTTGCATTAGACAAAGCTCAGAGAAAAGAAACCCCCCCGAAGGTCAGCAGTGAGACAGAAAACGGCCTGAGAAGTCCGAGTCCTCGTGAAAATGATGATGTCTGACCTTCACCACCTCCTCACAGCGGCTCTGGGTGGAGCGCTCGAGAAAACGACTGGCAGATTTGTGATGGCCGTCTTCGCCAACCGCTTGGGAGTGCAGTGCGTTCCACAGAGGCGTTACAGGAGTAAACTTCATGGGCAGAAAGTCCAAGTGTTCAGGCGTGCACCCAAACCCGATCCGGTTTTGCCGTCATGCGTGCTGCAGAGCACACGCGTCGCAAATTAAGAAGGGGGGCGTTCGCAAAAAATGATGAAAAGAAAGATTTTTCAAAGGTTTGAATACGTAAAGCGTTAGGTGTTGCACCGATGAGTGCGTGGGTTGTGGGCAAGGGGCAGCACAGAGACGGGTGGGGTGGGGAGGACCATCCCCCCCTGAGTTTTTCTGATTCCTCATCCTTTCCTCTGGAAAAAAAAAAGGAAAAAAAGACCCTTCTGCACCCGAGAGAAGGGTGAATCGGGACCGGGGGGCCTGGCCGGTTCCCCGACGGCACCTGCTCCCTCCGTGACCAGATTCAGAGGCCCCCGCCACCACGACGGGGTGGGAGCTGCAGAGGGTCTTGCCGGGGAGAAGTTCACCCCCCAGTCTGGCCATTTCTTTATCCTCTCCCCGGCCTTGGACACTCGGCCGGGATGTCGGTGAGCCCCCGCCCCGGCCGCCCCGCTGTGCCCCGGCTGCCCTGCCCCGGCCTGCGGGGCCGCTCCCGTTGCCGGGC
>VWZZ01001977.1:1259921-1342612 GCA_013399095.1 Psophia crepitans
GTTATGTTTATTTTTTGTTGTTTTGGTTTGGGTTTTTTTTTTCGGGGGGAGGGGGTGAATTTTGGGGGTTTTTTTTTAGGACGTGGTGTGATTGTGTTGCACTCCAGGAAAGCTGTAAGAATCGTTAAACCTCAGTGCCCTGTGCTGCGTGCTACTAATCCATGTTGCACAATGCGAGCATCACTAGTCTCAGCTAGGTTTAGGTTTCCATAACGCAGGAAGGTTCTGCTTTCTAATAGTCAGGCACAGTGATGTAGACAGGCTTTTCCCTTCTGTGTTACTTTGCTTCTTATTTTTGGGTAGAAAGGAGCTGACCTGTGATACATTGGATAACATACAGGTATTCAGCCAGAACTCAACAGATGTAAAGCAAGTAAATTAATTCTCAGCACTATCTAGGAATAGTTTTGCTTGAAACATGTTTTGGGAAATTTCACTGGAGACTTGACAGGTGGCATTTTTGTTTGATTGTCAAGGCTTCATTTGATGTGACGGAGTTAAACACGTGTTATGTAGCTCTCCCAAATACCATTCCGTAAGCAAAAAAAAAAAAAAATATTATTAGTTTAGTTACAGGTCTGAGGAATGGGATGGGGAAAAACCTGCATCTTAAAAAGAACGTGTAATTTTGGTCCGTTTGTGAACATGTGTGACGTTGCCACGTTGGAGCTGCGCACGTGATCCTTTGCCCGTTGCTTCCCGTGATCCTCTGCTTGGCTTTTACTGATGTGAAACATTAGAGCGCGTGGCTGCTGCTGTGTTACCGCTTTTCTGTTGCTTAAAAGTAATGTATTTTCTTTATCTTAAAAAAAAAAACCCACAAAAAAAGAAAAACAAAAAGCAACCCAAAACCAAACAAAAAAACCCCAAACCCCAACCAAGAAACACCTCTCCCAATGGGTCATTAAAAAATTAGAAAATTCTCATTAGCCAGGTTCTGCGGTGCTGGCTCAGGCCGTCCATCTACTGTCAGTGGAGTGTGGCTTATAGCAGAACTGCAAGACCAGACTATGTTACATCAAAATAAGATGCGAAAGACAAGATTCCAAGGTTTGCAGGAGGGAACGGCGTTCCTTTAGGAATATTGCACTATATGTGGGAAAGTATCATTAAATATCTGTAAGAAAAAACCCCTGTCAGCAATCCAAGAGTTCTAGAAGCTTTGCCATATGCGGCGCACAGCTTTTAAACCCGTTGGTTCTCTAAACTCTTGTAGTTTATTGATGATTTTTATCAAAACGGGAGTAAAGTGAACTCCGAATATGAAGCTGAAATAGACTGTACTTCAGTTATATAGGCTTTGATTGCATTTAACTCGCTCTCAGTGTGAGTGAAAGTAATTATTATGGACATTTAGTATCTGTTACTCCAGTAATTAAACGTAATAAATGAAAATATAACAGTCCACTTCTTTATTCCACGAAACCCAGCAGATCAGCCTTCGTTTAAATGAAAGGTTGCGTTATTCACGACATGTGCGTGTACCTTGAGTGGCTCTGATTGTAACCGTCTTGTCTGCCGATGAAGGTGTACTTTATCATTTATGTTTGGAAGGAAAAATAATACAAGAAAAGGTAGCTACAGATTACACAAAATGATATTGTGGACAGTTGCGTCTGTGATAAGGAAGGATCTGCTCCTTTCCCCAGTGGGAGAGGACAGGGACTACTTTAAACACTACTAATTATTTCAGTTTATCTTGCGTGCTTACGATGCTGTAGTTAGTTAATTATAGCTTTTCCCATTAGTAGTATGTTAAGAATAATGAATTAACATATCATGCAGATCAAAAGAACATCTACAAAGTTTATCTTGGAGGAAAGAAAGTGTTATTGTGTGGCAGGAAGTCCCGGTGGCTTTCCCAAGGCACAGATCTGTTGGAATTCCTGAGCTGGTGCTTCAGAGCCTGATGAATGACTTGAATTGATCACAAACAAGTGACACTGGAGCTCTTGGTTGCTTAGCAACCCACCAAGATGCCACAATTTCTTTTGGTATATCTGTCCAGTAAAGTAGAAATTCTGTTTCGTTAAAGATTTTCACCCCCCCAGCACAAAACCCACCTTACAACCTTAGATTATGTATAATTAAAACCGATGCCTCGGTGCAGAGTCTGGGGAGCAGCGTGGGATGGGTATAAAAAAAAGGAGCAGGAATCTTACTTGTAAACCATAGTCTGGTGGTGAAGTGTTCAGTGTTTCAATTGTCCTTTCTCGGTTTGACTTCTGTTCGAAACCCAAAATCATTGGGACAAGTAAGTCTTAACAAAGATGGTCATCTCCCAAACGCTTTTTAAGCAGTTTCCCTCGTGCTGTCTTGAGATGCGAGATCCTCCAAGGTCTTGTGGCGTTACCCCACGCTCTGTTATGAGTAAATGAAATGCAGGAAGGAACGTGGGGTTCAATCTTTGTCTGAATTACGTTGAGCAGTCTGGCCCATCCTATAGCCCATATAGCTGGGGGTCTCTGGTAGGTTGTCCTCGCAGAAGACATTGGTTTCTTGACAAATCCATTTTGTGTACGGAAATAACAGATTTAGTACTGAAAGAGCAGAAGGAAGATAAATGTTATCACAGCTATATATACCCAGAGTACCACTATTGGCTTTAACCAGCTTGTGGGATCCTGCATGCAGTTCATATGTGTTGAATTATGTTTTTGTGTCGGTGAACTCTTTATTGTTCCCCTTGGGTCCATGTTTGCTGGCGTCTTAGTTCTGGAGTGCACCTCGGAAGGGAATCATGCCGTCATCCCATCCCCGCTTACTGTGCCTGGGTTTGCATGATGGGGAGACCACGCAAACCGGATTCATTTCAGATGAACCGAAGCCAGAATATCTGTTTCAGGAGTTTACTTTGCGCGCTTCAGCTGCTAATGGGTTTTTCATCCGTGGCCTCCTGACTAGGGCTGAAGCAAAGCCTTTCCAACGTGTGTGGGTGGATTTGGGGTTCCCAGCACCGTTTTGCTCTACTTATCTGTGCCCTTTTGAGCTCTGCTACTTGCTAATATAGACATATCCTCTTCCTTCTAAAATTGGAACTAAGAAAAAGCATACTAGGGCTGGGAGAACTGCAGGCTGTCATGGCATTTATTTTACTTAGATACTAGTTGGCCTTCTGGAAGATTTTTTTCCTCCCTCTTGGCGAGAAGAAGGGATCCAGGTATTTCTATTCGTTCCTAGACAAAGAGCTTGGGTGCTGCATGATGTACTGGCGTGTTGAACCAGGAGGGGATATTGTGGCAGCGCCTGTAGTAACTGCTGCCGGGTGTGGACCACAGTGAA
Organism: Psophia crepitans; assembly: GCA_013399095.1. Taxonomy (NCBI): domain Eukaryota; kingdom Metazoa; phylum Chordata; class Aves; order Gruiformes; family Psophiidae; genus Psophia; species Psophia crepitans. The sequence continues at coordinate 1,263,204 of VWZZ01001977.1, forward strand.
TCAGATCTCAACTCATTGGCTGTACTCGTAGGCTAAGATTATTATCGTTCATAATCTGTGGACCTGTAATTGCCTTTCTAGGCTTAGACAGACTTGGGTAAAGATTCACGTACATGTGAGCTTGTTTGATTTTGTCATTGTTTTGTTTTTGTGGGTTTTTTTCTGTTGTTTCTGTGTAACAAAGTCAGTGTCCCAAACCCAAGGTGGTTGTGTTTGGGTATTTTTTTCCACACCTACTCTCCTTATGCTTGTTTTATACATTTATTTCTTTAAGTGCATTTGCATACCCAAATGCTCATTAGCGCTTGCCATTGTAGTGATTGCCTCTGCATTACAAATAGATGAAGCAACGTGATCATATTTGGTGTCCTGTGTTTCTCCTCCCAGCATCTGCAGGCACCTCATATGTGGAGCTGTGATGGCCGTTGTGATGTGTTATTTTCTGAGGCAGCCGCATTCCCTAGCAGATGTTTCTTTCTTCCTTCATTACACCTGAACGTATAAAACTCAATAAAAAATGCAATGGAAAACAGTTTATCATGAAAATTAGTGTATATTTTTACAGCTGAACTAGTGTTAGTTGTTTTGAGTGTGACCTCCAGGTGCAGATCCGTGTAAGAAGGATACGATTTATGCTGCTTTCTTCATTAGGGCTTTTAAGGCTTAAGAATTTCTTTTGAAATTCCAGCCCTCTCTTTTCTCCACTTACCAAGGAAATGGCCAATTTCACTTTTCAGGTGTTTTTCTCCTTTTGCTGAGTCAGCAACAAGCCGGAATTAAATTAGATGTGTGGTGGGGATATGACTCGGGTTAGGGAGCGTGAAGGGGAGACTGGGGACGACGGGGATGAGCCTGCTTGGCTTCTCCTCATCTTTACTCCCGTTCTCCTGCACAGAAGAAATAGAGATGCCTGGATCCAGGCCTGAGCAGCTGGGGTGGAAGGAGCCAACCGTTGACTCTGCGCAGGGTTGTTTCTGTGAGAGTGCAGCTTTCGAGGATATTTTAAAACAGATGGTTCCTGGTCTGGCTGTGTCTGTAACAGCCAGTCTGTCGGTCAGGCTGAGGTGCCTCGGGGACAGCCCCATGCTGTGCTGCTGACAGGTAACTTCCAAACAACCACTTCTGCTGTGGCAAAGCCAGAACTTCTCGTAGTGTTCCCGTTTTGTCCTCCCCGTGTTTGCAGTCAGGGTGGTGGGGAACCTTGTGTACCTGCTGACGACTTTGTTTTCCCCTGGGCTGTCCCAGTGCAAGCAGCAAGATGTGCGCTGGGAGCCTTTGCATCGCTCTTGGACTTCAGCCTGGAGCCCATCTACGCTGCTCTCGCCTGCCCGGTGATGCTCCTGCTGCACCTGCTGCTGGCTCCTCTTCCTCGTGGGTTTGTGGAAGGCAGCACCTAGGTTGTGCATTCGCAAGTGTTTGTGGCTGCCGGTCTCTTTTAGAGGTGGACAGGGCTGTAGCTTTAAAGGTGGGATGAACCCATGTGAAGGGGTCTGTAGTGGCTGGTCCTTGTTTACAGAGAGTTTAACTGTAAACCAGCCAAGCAGCAAAAGCGCAGGACTCCAGTTTCAAAGAGGCGTATCTAAACACTTCGGTAAGCCAACGTCCTCCTACCTTTCAGTATAGTTTAGTCAGATGACTTTAGTGCTTTTAAAAAAAAATAATCTCATTTCAAGTACCTCCATTTTTCAGGACACCCTAGAAACAACTGTGAAAAGGTTGGCAGTCGCTATTCGGGACAGCGTCCTGGCTGAAATTAATTGGTTAGGCAGTAATCTCCTAAGAGGAGTAGGGAAAAAATAAACTGCAGAATCGGGCCCATCCACCTTTCAGTCTGTCTCCTTTGGTGACTTCTCGAGTGTGACACAAGCGATTCCCTGTCAGCCTTTCCCGCTGGCTGACACCAAAGAGGTGGCTTTGAATGCTGCCTGCTGTGCTTGTGTGGCACTTGAGAGGAGGTCTGCCTTTACGGGGGCTATTCCCGCAGCTTTAAAGCATATTTGAAAAATGCATCGTTCGGTTCTGCCGTGTGTATTACAGTATTAAAACTGATGGGAACCTGGAACAACGTTTCAGTAAAAAATGGCTGGTGCCGTTGCTGTATCCCCAGTGCTTGAGATAAAATTAGTCTTGATGAAAAATTGCTCTGCTTGTAGGAAAAGTAAAATTATTATTCCAGGGTAGTAGTTTTCTGTTAGAAAATACCATGACAATGCTTTCAGCTAACAGTAGTGATTAACTCGATGGCTTTTTTTTTTTTAAGATGTACTCACAGAATGCGCCTCTTCTTTTTTTTTTTTGTTTTTGCAGTTCACTGAAATCAGACAATTGTTAATAATAAAAGATTGTAGATCTTGAAGCACCTACAAATTTCTTCAAGAGTGTTCTTATAGCCCAGCGTGGTCTGCTGTCACGTCGGTAAAATCCTTCCCTCTGCGGTGCTGGGGTGGTTTGTGTCGGCTGAGGTGGGTCTGTGTGCACACTTGCAGCCATGTCTTTCTGCTGAATGTGTTAGTTTTACTGCTTTACAGGCTAAATACTTCAAATCAGAGTACGCTTGCTGATTTCAGCGAACTTATTAACTCGAATTGGTACATCACTGGGTAAGGGCCCCACGCTTTATTTTTCACAGGTTATTCTTTCGTGTTATTCCACCAATTACTTTGTTCTAGTAAAATTTCATTGTAAGGAATAGATTTTAGAGGATTTCTATTTTGGCCTGAATATGAGTCAGAAAAGGTCCCGTCTGATCGTCTTGGTCATGAGTTTTACAGCTGAATACTTGTATTCGGTGCTTGCTTTGTATGAATTCTGCCGAAGCGTTGACCTAAACTGTAGCTATCTTGGTAATTAAAACCCAAAATACTTTGAGATAAATATTCCTTTGTATTAAATTTGAGCAGAAGAAAATAACACAGAACTGAACTTCTCTTATCTGGAAGTACTAATGGAAGATTTTATGTTGTTATATTTTTGGGAAAGTCATAAACCCGATACACTGTGGTGGCTTTCAGGATTAATATTGCACACGAAAACCACTGGTGAAGTCATGGCGCCGCTGAAATAGATGGTCAAACTCTCACTGACCTCAGCAGAGTCAGGTTTTTGTCCCAAGAGTGATAAAAATCTAATTTACAACCTAACCAGTTTGAGAAATGGGCATAATGGCTCGGGTCCCTGACTGATACAAATTACTGTGGTTCAGCGGAAGATGATTGAGTTACACTGACTTACGCCATCTGGGCTTCTGGAGAATCCTGTCCAGCGCCCGCACGGGCGCGCCGTGTCCGTCGGTAGGCACGCTATAACGGGCTGCGTGCGCGGGCTCGCTGCAGGCAGGCGTGTTAGGAGCTTTATAACGGTGTCTCCGATCATGTTTTGACTGGAAACAGATAACCAGGAAACAGTGATGAATATCCCTGTTTTCTGAGTCGTACAAATTACAGATGTCGCGCTGTAAGCTACAGAGTATCAGTGATTAAGGGACTGTCCCGGCTGTACAAAGCTAAGGCATACCTGCTTCATTCAATTTACAGGGTTACCACTGAAATCCACAGTAATTGCTGAGGGTTTGCTACCTGCATGACAAACTCACCTTTCTATCATTGACTGTACGAGGTTTGACTCAGGCTCTCACCTAAATCAGGGATTTTTATTATCTCCGATTAGGGTGTTGAATTGCAGCGTCCCTGCTGTCTGTGTCTGTGCAGCCCTCAACCGGTGATTTTTGTCCACCCTGCTGGCAGGTGCTTTTTGGTTAAAACCTGCCCAGACGGTGCCTGCCTGCTGGGAAACACTCGGACTCACCTTTTCAGTGTCACGTTACATCCCCGGGAGCTGCTGATAACGGAGCGTTGTTTGGGGTATATTATGGCACAGAGCTTTATTAAAGCGCAGTAAGTGCGGCGGCACCAGAACGTAATACGTAACCAGACTGGTTATGCAGCCCCTAAAGGAAAGGGAAGTTTCTCCCGTTTATTTTGGCGTGTGCAGGACCGTGCCTTTCGGAGCACTGCACCTAATTATCCTGCCAGCGCAGCGAATTTTCACTGTCAGCCATTCCCCCCGTCAGACATCGCTGTGCAGCGAAACCTCACATAATTCCAAGTGCATAGCAAGAGGAAAATCTCATCTTTGATGCATAAGAAATATGCCTCAGTGTTTGTTTAAAAAAAAAAAAAACAAAAAACAAACCCAAACCAACAGGCAACGAACATGAAGGGCTATTCACAAATCTTATCGCGTGTATCGCAAAGAAAATATTGGAGTAATCTTTGTCTTCAGCACATAAGCAGCATTCATACAAGCCTCTTTCACTGTCATCCTCCAAAATGTATGCTAAGCTTGGCTGTGCACAAAGCCTCTTGTAAGGGGTGGTGGTTAGACCAAATTTTTATCCTTACACAGGAGAGGATATAGGCGGGAGCACTATATATTTGCAGTGTTAATTATATTAATGCGCTCACTGAAAAGGATAACACACGCAAACTTTTGAAGCTCAGGCAGTGGCAATTCATTTAACCGTTTATAGCTTTATGTATTTTATAATCCCTAAACCCAAATGTCCCCAGAGAGGGAATACGCCCCTAAAAATTTAAGGCCTTTAAATTAAGTGAATTTAGCTTCACTCATTTGCATACTTTTTTTTCCCCCTTTGTTCTGCCTGAATGAGATATTACTTCAGGAATTGAACTGTAACTTTGCTACAGGTAAATAATGTAAGACAGTTTATATTCCAAATGTTTGATCGCATTAGGGTTGTGCGGTGCTAATCTGGCAATTTGCAGCGCACCTTTGAGAGGAGACGGTGTCCAGTCCACTTAGGATCACCCGGCGCTGAGCTGATGCTTGAGAGTTCAATTAACGTGTGGTACTAAATGTGCTTCTCCGACAGGAACTCTAAAGGATGCTGTGAGGTGATGAAACAGGCATCCTTGGAATAAATTCTTGCTGAGTTAATATCATACAGACAGGCCAAAGCTGAAATCTCCTAAAAAGCAAATATTACAGTTAAAATCGGGTCTCTGAAATAGCTTTCACGAGCAGGCTGTGGTGATAGCCTTTGTGGTCTGTACTGTTCTCAGCGACTGGATTTGGCATCTCTCTACACGTGCGACGGATTAACTGGGGTGGGTGGACAAGGAGCGATGGTGGGAGGGAGAGGTGTGACTGATAAAAGGGATAAAATGTCTATTGGAGAAAGTCTTGTGTGGTATCTTTGGAAAAGATAGGGTGATATATCATGCAAGGATGACAAAGTATTTTTGGCTCCATTATCCCATGTGTCTTGGTGTAGTATGGGAATAGCAGTGGAGCCGATGGACAAAGAGAGAAAGCAGAAGAAGGTAAGGGATGATTGGAGAACTTGGCACCAATCCCAGAAAAATAATGGATAAATTGATAGAGGGCTGAATTAATATAGAGTTAAAGAATAGAGACATAGTTCAGGCCAGTCAGTATAGATTTCTGAAAAGGGAGTCGATTGCTGATGGGGTTACGGGCTTGATAGATACGGGTAACTAACCATTGGGGCAGGGGTTTCTAGCTGTTAGATTTGGTATCGTGCAAAATCTTTGTTGAAAACAACCAACCAACCCCAACAAGGTTAGTATATAGTATTAGTAGCAGTCGTCTTTAGTGGTTTATGATTTTACTAGCAGAGTTGAAAAGGTATTTGTGGGGATTCTTTATTCAAATATATGTGGATTTGGTGCAGTTATGCAAGAATGGAAACTAGTCCTGACACTGTTCAACATCTCTTTCAATAATCTGGACACAAAAACGCTATGGCTGCTGCCAAAATCGTGGATAAGGCAGTATCGGTTGTGTGGAAATGAGAATTTATATGGAGCCGACTGACGGCTGGCAAGATATTGCCTCGCTTCTTGTCCTCCCAACAGTCTGTGCCTTAACCTGTGCGCTGCAAGAGGGCATCCTTGAGGAGAGTTGCCATGAAAGTGCATGGGGGTGTCACAGCAGATGAAGAAAGGAAGATGCCTTCCCAACTCGATGCCATGGCTGAAGGAAGAGTGGGACCCTTTGACACAGGGGATTTTTCTGACTGCATGAGAATGCTGGACAGCTATGGCCAGTTTTGGTGTCAACAGCTGAAAAAAGAGTTTACAAAACTGAAGAGTCAAGAAAATAACCACAGTATTGATTTGAAGAGTGGAGAAAATTCCCTGCAGTGGGAGATTTAGAGAGCTCAATCTGCTTAGCTCATCAAAAAAGAGGATTGAGAGGGGACTTGATTACAGGGACAAGTATTTTCATGGGGAAAGCATATCCAGCTTTTTAATCAAGAAAAGAAAAGAATAATAAGATCTAATAGCTGGAAGCTGGAGCCAGACAATTTTAAATTAGACATTAACCACAATTTTTATTTTATCGGTGATTAACCACTGGAATGAACTACGATGTGTTCAGACTGAGACTGGATACCTTGTGTGATATGATCAGTCTAACACAAGTTACTGGATGTGATTTGCAGGAACAGGGGAAAGCACAGCAGCTTGTGATGTACGGAAGGGTGTGGAGGCCTTAAAATCTGCGAGCGTTGAAAGGGTAATCGAAGGAAAAAGATAAGGAAAAGGAGGAATGTACATGGGAAGCACAAAAAAGAGAAAAAGAAGCACGAAAAGGGCAAAGAAAGGCATTTCATCTGGAGAGGAGCTTCTGTTTCCGAGTATGGGAGCATATGTCTCAGCAAAGTGAGTTTTGGCATTGGAAACACCTTGAGTGTTGGCAGAGCTGGAGTCATCAGTTTTGTAGTCAAAACAGCAATTCTGGATTCTCTGCTTTGTTAATGATGATGAAGAAACCTCCTGTTTGTGGTTTGGGCTATTGGCACCGCCGACTCCCTGCCCTGCTGCTGGGAGGGAAGATGGCGCGATCAGCTGTGTTTAGACGTGACGGAGCCGAGGGCCGTATCCCGCCATGAGGGCCCTGCCGCGCTCCCCAGGAGCAAATGGCACGTCACGACTTACCTTTGCAGCGGCGAGCTGTCACTGTGTTCCCTTCACTTTATTGACATCAGTGGTAGATGTACAAGTTTTAAAAGAAATCCTGAACCCTATATTTATACCACTAAAACCAGGTTCTTGGGTAATCCAGCAGGGAAACCTATTATTGATGAGTACTGTCTCTGCATGTGTTTGTCCTCTTGAGATGGTTTCACCAGGTAGCGACTGTCTCTTTTTGTTTCTCAAAATAAAAACATGCTGTAACTCAAGTGCTCACAGTGCCCAATAAGCAGGTAATCAGTAATTTAAATGCAATATTGTGTGTCTTCTGTGGGGCAGTGCAGTGGTTCAGTCAAGACCATGGCCTGGGTGAATTTGCTGCTGGCTCTCTCTGTGGGTCTGCGGTGACAGTGGAAGTGAAAGAGGCGCCTTAAGGACCCTAAGTTGCTTTCCGATCGTGAAAGCTCTTCAGCCAGGACTGAAAATCACTTTCTGGAAAAATTTTCAGAAGCTGATGCCCACAGTAGAGACTACTACTGGAACTGTTATGTGGAGAGAAATAACTCGCATACGTAATTTTTTACAACTCCATCACAAAGCTATTACCTTGGTTTAGCAACATTTCCTGTATTGTTTTTGGATTTGAAGAGAGAAGTTACTTCTTTTCCATGGAAACTGGCAGCATGTTTCCTTTGGACTCTTTAACAGAAACATAAACTCTTTGTGATCAATTAGAGCCTCCAGTTACTTGCAGCTCTGCATGGGTCAACTCTTTCTGCCCCGCATGGCCATGAACATTGGATGTTGCCAGCAAACTGGATCGCAGTTTTCTGACTTCTGGCCCAGAGCCGTGGGTGTTTTCAAGACTACGCCAGAACCTGTGCTTGTGATGGTAATATTCTCCTCGGAACTAGGAAGGCTGATAAATGGTAATAAACTGTTTTCCCGTGGAAAAAAATATCATGTCTGTGCTACCTGTAATAATTGGCAAACTGGACGGTAATTATTCTGTTGGAAGTATATTGACCTTGATGATCATTTGCTTTCTCAGTGGACATCCGAATAATTGTCTTTGCCTAAGGATTCCCTAGAAGCTGCTCTCAAATCAGAGCAGCACTTCAGCATTAACTCATGGCATTGTGGCATCCATTAGGAATGCAGAAAGGTAGGAATTACCCTATTCAATCCCATTAAAGATCCAATTAACTTAGAATCCTATCTCTGTTAGTAACTAATACTGGATGACTCAAGAGCCTGGGAAAAAAAAAAGAAAAAGAACCACCTAAAATCTCAACCCCAAACCTTCCTCCCTCCTTCCCTGAACTCTCATTATCACAATTAAGGAAGAAAGTGTCCCTAAAAGATTTTTTTTTTTTTTTAATTTTTTTCTCTCTGAAACATGAGATCAATGGCCCTTATAAATTCTTATCCTGGCTTGGGAAAGTATTATTGTAGCACTTTAAACATCAGATCAGTCTCCTAATCATTATGCCCTTTGTATCAATAACGTTTTTGTGTCAGAGAGAGTGCACGAAGTTAATTATTGTGATTTTCTTTCCCATTTTAAATTTGCTGTCTCTTAATTCCAGTGTGCTCATTAAAGTGACTATTTGACCTTGTTTCACCTGTTTTCATAAATACCTGTGTCTGTCATGTTCATTCCTTGAAACACTTCATCTGCACATGAAATACTGGTAATTCTTTTCATTCCTTTCTTAAAGGAACCTTTAATATTTTCCTTATTTTTGACCCTTTCCATCCTTTCTATTCCTGTGATTTCTGAACACAGTTATACCTAGTGTCAAAAGTAAGAATATAGTAGTGACAGGTCCAATTTGTTAATCTTGCACTATACTTATTTTCTGTCCTTTCTAGTGCATTCTGTACAGAACCTCCCGTCTCGGTTGCGTTTGACCACCTTGGCCTGCAGAGCAGATGCTTTCTATTGAAGTGATTTTTCTTTTCTTTTTTTTTTTCTTTAAGAAAGAAAACAATCCGATAGCAACACTATTCTCTTTCAGCCGTCCAAAGGCCAGAGGCTATTTGGTGAATTTAACTTCAGTTAAATGAAATGAAACAAATCTATTACGACCCTCTGAGAAAGTCTCATGTTTTAGATCATAGGCTGTTTCTAAATATAGGGATCGGAAATTAATGTCTCCCTGGATAGATTATTCTGTAACTGCCTCCTGCAAGGGTTTTCGCAGTTGCCTTTGAACTGAGTGTCCTGGCCATTTCCTAAGAGATACTAGTTTGAGTGGATAAAGTGTGAAGTTGATACACTATAAGAGATATATATATATACACACACGCAGACTCTTAGTTAAATTATTCACCATATATGTATGGTTTTACATGGAATTGCTTAACCGTCGTAGCAGTTCATGGAAAAATAAGATCATTTGGGATATATATATGGCATATATAATTTTTTTTTTTATTAAACCATTTTGTACAATGGGTAGTAGCTTTTGCCTTGGGCTTTTGAGTCTGATATTACTTTATCTTCCCTGAAAATAATCAGAGTACAAGCAACATCTGATGTGACTGGAAAAGGGAAACAAACAACGGTGAAGCAGCTCAATGTGGAGCATATGAAATTTTTAGATTTATTCCGGACATGAATTTTGAAACTTGGAATTACACATCTATGATGTGTGTGTTTGCATGAGTATACACAGACAAATGCACGTGTACCTTCTATTTATAAATATACGTGTATGTAATTCAGATCTTTGGTGTGAGCACTTGAGAAGTGCTGGAAAGCTTGGATACTAATGTTTATCGGTTCCTAATATTTGACAGTTAGGTCTTAACACAGCTATGGAGAAGTGATTTAGATTCCTTCTGTTTTGCGGTATTGTTTTTATTTGGGTTCTCCTCTCTGTAGAACATCTTGCTGTATTTGGCTGCAGACACTCACTGTGGCAGATGTTACGACTCAGAGCAGTCAAGAAGATTCAGATATTCTTTTTTTTTTATTATTTTTTTCATAAGTGACTTGCCCCCAGGCATGTTTTGACAGGGAGGATATCATTTCAAATTAAATGTGAATGTGGAGGCTTTCCAAAGCTACAAATTGCAGAGATTTCTCAGCGTGACTCAAAGGAAAAAAAGATGTCGTGGATGCTGATCACTTGCTGTGGTGGGAGAGTGCTGCTGTGGTGCAGTTCTGGTACTGAAACCCATAGTTCATAGCCTTGTTACGGGTTTGGACACGAGAGAGGCAGTGTCCGTCGGTGAGCTGCTTTGACTTTGTTCCTTTAATATCCTTTTTCCTCTGTAAACTTCAAGAAGGCCAACACGGCAGGGCTGGCTTTTCCCAGCTACCTTTGGGTAGTCTGAGATGGAGACTGGTGGCTTAAATCTCATTTCCCCTCTTGTTTTACATGACCAGGTGAATGCCTAGCGCCAGTGAGCAGAAGATGTTTTTAAGAGGATGAGGAATTCTGCCTGAAAGCAGGCAGTCCAGGGGATGCTTCCTGCTGAAGGCTGCCAGAGGGCCGTGAAGGGTTTTTTGCCTGTACTGAGATGATTGCTTTTCCACTTCTGAAGGGAGAGAAGTGCAATGAGGACAGGAATTCTTTCTTAACAGTGAAATTATTATTTTTTTAATATTTCAGGAAAATGAATAGAGAGAACATCTATGGTTCTGAATATCATCCCATGAACTATTGGTGTCTGTGATCTGTATGTCTTTAGAAGTAAGAGACCTTAAAACTCCAGATCTCCAACATTTTAAAGTTTTGCTGAGTTTAAGAGCAGAACTTTTTCTTTCTAATGAAACAAAGTAAAAAGACACTCCCCTCTCCCCCCATTTCTCACCTAAATCTCCGGTTTTATGACACAGCCATAATGAAGGTCAGATTTGTATTCTTTGAAGCTGGTACCCTTTGAGCAGTTCTGGCTTTTTGAGGATATTAACTGTCTTCTCAGAGTTTATTTTTCATTCTACCCACCTTTATTCTCTTGTTCACCTTTTGTTCCAGCTTTTGACCTGTGTTTCATCTCTTTCTCAGCTTCTCTCTCTTCCCTTTTCCTCTCCCCACCACTGCTGGGTCTCGGGGCAGGTGTACTCGGGTACAGCCTCTGGGACAATCCTGACCATGGCGTTATGGTGTTAACATGGTGTCAGTAGAAGGAATGATGCTGGTCAAGGACTGCTTTCATCTGTGTACAACTTAAGCTGGGATCCGTTAATTTATGCTTCTCGTGGAAATTTGTCGCAGGCAGGATCTGGCCCTCTGCCTTGGCTGCATTAGCCCTGAGGTCCGTAGCGGTCCCTTTAGGGAGACGTGGACATGAGCTTCCCGTGTGTCGCCATGTTCACAAGGTTTTTCCTTCTGTGTTGAGAATACAGCGTAGGAAAGGAACAAGAGCGGACTCTGATAGCTTTAACCAGTAATAAGTCTGATGTCCTCGGGGAGAACGGAGATTAAAGAGCCAAAATTCTCTAGGAGATTGTCACTTGGCTAATGATGATAGTAACCTATGGCAGTCAGGGATGATATGGCTGATACTTAGCAGGGGTTGTGAACCAATTAGTCTGCTCAACAAAATACTTGGTCCATTGGGTGCAAATGTTAAGAATATTTATAGGGCTGGCTATGGAGTCAGCTAATCAAAACTGGAGAAAGCTACTTAAGAGGCTGTCCTGGGCTCTACAGAGGCTCTGAGATTACACAGCTGACAGATAAACAAATGTTTGCTCATGTAAATATTAGGACTTAAAGACTGTATTTGAACTCTTTTTCAGTTTCCTAGCATTGTAAAATCAATTAAGGTTTCTTAAAACATGCTAGAGCCTGCTTCCCTGTGGAGAGCTGACTTCAGCGGTGGCCATCCACAGCTGATGTCCTGCAGGTTGGCTTCCTCCAGCTTTGCTTTTGGTGTGTCTGGGACGGTCCAGGTAGGAGCACGTTTCTGTGATGGCAGAGGATGTTGCATAAGCTGGCCCAGGTAAAATGGGAGCAGGACCGTAATAATCCAGCATATACTAGCATGTTGTTTTGCATTCGTTAACTGCTTCAGCTCTGAGTGTTCCCATTAACTCCTTAACCCATTAACCCTTTAACCTACCAGCTTGCTGAAATAGGGAACCATTGCAAATCAACACCGGTACCACAGCCTGCTCCATGGTATTAGTAGCATCCAGCCCGTTGTACTAGTGGTGTAGAGTTGGTACTTACGTAAGGTCTAATAGTGGAACTGGAGAAGGAATGCAGTAATTCATCTAAATTTACAGGGTGGCTTAAAGGTTTATAAAGATTTTTTTCTTGGATTGTTTATTTATTAGCACTTCAAGTGAAGTGTAATTAATAAAATAATTTTTCAGGTTTTTTTTGCCTGTCTAATCGAAGGCATTGCTTAGCAGGACCACTTCTGTTAAACAGATAATACAGCGAGAAAAACTCCCTGGCTTCACTGGAAAAGCTTTCCAAAACCTGAGAATATCGATTCCTCAGATTTAAGGCACAAATGCGGCTGTACATGTTTTTACAGGGAATCTGCAAATAGAAGAACAGCTTCTAACCCTGCTACTAAGCTTCCGATCAAAATATTCTGCCTTGCTATTTTACAGCTGTTATTTTACAGCAAGCAGTCAGTTTGAAATACAGCCATTTTGAATTTGGTGCTGAAGGTGGTTTTCTCTAGTACTTACTTCAAAAAATCCAATGTTAAACTGGGGTGTTTATTGTATCTGGCAAGCTCGACACTAGGTCTTCACTTATAGAAAGATAAAATATTAATAAAAGCCAGGTTGCAGGTTGTTCTGGTAAGCACTGTGTGGTTTTATTTTTTTATTGTTATGTTTTTTTACACCTGCTTTTTAAAAGCTTTCTTTGTGCTGCTGCTGTTCTGGGTGTAAGCAGCTTTAAGTGCAGTGGGTTTTAATATACAGATCTCGCTTCTGATGAGTAATATATATTGAAAATGGCGTCATGTCTTTTTTGATCCTGCAAAGCACAATTATTATTGGTACTGATAATTGTATTAATAGCTTTTTTCTTTTTTTTTTTTTCCCCCTTTTTGTTCATTCGTGTATCAGCGATGCGACATACTGGCAGTTAAATGGGGTAAAAATGGTCTTTTCAAGAGGAAGATCCAAGTCCATGGAGACTCTCCAGGGATCTCATTAAAGCGCTCTTTTCTTAATATAGTGTAGTGCAATAACAGCTATCAGAATCCCCACAGTGTGGTTTCCTGATAGGTTAGTTTACACAGAATTAATTGTCTAATTTTGCAAGCAACCAGTGCAGCGCACATTGATTTTTTTTTTTTTTAATTTATTTTTAGTCGGATGTGTTGTTCCCGTGGATTCTGTCTCATATTTTAAGATAGTTTTTACAATCCATCTTTACTTACGCCACTTTGTCGTAGCTCATCACGATTTATGCTTATCATTCCTCTTTTTGTCCTTCCATATGTAAGAATTGCTGTTAAGTTAAGCAATAGGGTTTTGCATCAAGTGTGTTTAAACAATGCAAATAAAAGGGTGCATCAGAAAAAAAGCAAATTCAGATTTTATAAGGCTTCTGCAGTTTAGATGCTCCAGAGACCAATCCTGAATGAGGAGAGTGGATTCCCTGTGTCTTCAGAGGTCAGCTTGCTGGTTTGTGTGGCACAGGGATAGCAAGGAGAAGACCAGACTTGCACAGAACAAAGGACCCGCAAGTCGCAGTCGGTTGATGCAGAAGCACGGAAAAACGTGTTTGAATAAAATCTCCTAGGCTGTGCTGAGAATTTGGCTTGAATGGGATTCTAAACGTTTTTGGAGGCCTCCTTTCTAAAGTGAAGGTTTTTAAAAGATAATTTTCATGCAAATAGAAGAATTCTGCCTACCTACCTGTGGTGTTTAGCAGCATGAGGGAGACAGAGTTATGGAAAATATTGGGGCAGGGTGGCTGCTAAAACAACTGCTGGTCTCAAGCAGCTGCTAAATCCTGCCTTCCAGCCTGACTCGTTGTGACTGCTGCCCTTGGGAGATGACTCTCCTTCCCTTACCTGCTGAGGCTTGAGCAGGTGGGGAAAAAATGATTCCTCACCCCTGGACCTGGCTGTGCTCCTGCAGCCTGCTGATATTTTTACCTTGAGGAATGGCTTTGCTCTACAAAGACCAGCACTAAATGCAAAGATCTCTGCTGAAACTGTGGCTATTCACTTCAGATCAGCGCGTTGACTGAAGGAATTGGTGACTCTATCCTCAGCCATTGTAAACTGGAGAAGTTACCTAAATAGCTGAAAGAGCTTTCTGCACAGAGTCTGGAAGTAACAGGGAGTGGGCACGGGCTGGATATGAGGCAGAAAAAACATGTGAATCCAGGGATGGGCAGAAGAGATGTAGCCTGAGGAGACAGAGTCATAGAATCTTTAATGTTGGAAAAGACGTCTAGGATCATCAAGTCCGACCGTCAACTCAACACCACCACATCTACTAACCCATGTTCTGCAGTGCCACGGCTACATGCTTTTTGAACTCCTCCAGGGATGGTGACTCCCCCCGCTCCCTGGGCAGCCTGTTCAAGGCCTGGTCACCCTTTCAGTTAAGATATTTTTTGTAATGTCCAACCTAAACCTCCCGTGGAGCAGTTTGAGACGTGTAGAGAGGGATCAGATGTCCTCTGAGCCTCTTCTTCTCCAGACTAAACCCCAGTTCCCTCAGCCATTCTTCATAAGACTGGTGCACCAGACCCTTCACCAGCTGCGTTGTCCTTCTCTGGACACACTCCAGCACCTCAATGTCTTTGTTGTAGTGAGGGGCCCAAAACTGAACACAGTACTTGAGGTACAGCCTCACCAGAGCCAAGTACAAAGGGACATTCACTTTCCTACTCCTGCTGGCCACACTATTCCTGATACCAGCCAGGATTGCGCAGAAATAAGAGAATAATTCTGACCCAAGTGTGTGTGTTTGTGAATGCTTGGGTACCTGCTGTTTTGGTGTGGTGATGGGCTATTAAAACATCTCCTGTTTCTGTAGGATGAAGAGCTGGGTGGAGGAGGGAGAGAGGGCTGAGGAACAGGTCTCCATCATTTCTATGGGGAGTTCAGGCACAGGGAGTCATCCAGCTGGAAGTGAAAGGATGTGAAATTTAAACACTTTGATAAATGCAAGTGAACTTGCTAGTTCAGCGACAGGATGAGTCAGAATAGTTTGTTTGGAGCTGGAGGGGGGGGGAACCCAAACCAGCAAAACTATCATCCAAGTATGTTGTGATCCAAAAGGTATATGTTTGTCAACATTTGCATTTTATCTTTAATTTTTCATTTACTTGAAACATTCTCCAAATGAAATCTATGACTTTTCCTGTAAGAAGTGCACATTTTGGGCAATGCGGCTGTGCTCCTTGCCAGCATGTCCAGGAAATGGAAATGAAGTCAGTGAAAGGTGAGATGCGTTTGCCATCTCATTCATTGTCTTTTTAGCTATTGCCTCTATTAAAGAAGTTAAGGTGCAACATATGCTGTGAATTTGTACTGCCAGAGCTATTCCAGATCACTTTTGTAGGCAGGGATTGAATCTCCCTGGTAGGCACTAGGTATCAAAAAGCCAGCCTACAGGCTGCAGTATGGATCCAGTCCACCAAGCAAGATGTCTCTGTTGCACTGCCAAAGTGATGGCTTTTTCCAGGTACTGCAGATCATGTTGCGTGTGCTGGGCTTGACCATGCATGAGGCCATTCTCTGTTGGGAGGCACCTGAAATGTGAAGGTACCACCATCCTGCCAGGTCCTGTGGCAGGGGTTTGACAGCATGCAGAGCCTTTGAGTGCTGTGTCCCATCCTGGCACTGTTGGTAATGCACATGTTGTTCTCATGTCAGTTGTTATCTCGAAGTGTTGACATCATATACTAAATAACACTTAAGCAGGTCTCTTAACGGAATGATGAATTCCCGACACAATTGAAGTCAATGGGGCTTTTGTCACTGACTTCAATAGACCTCAGCTTCCTCCTTGTGGCTCCATGGGAAGAAGAATAAATTGCTGCTGAAATGCAAGTGTCTCTGACATCCAGTGGGAAAGGATAATTAGCAGTCAGTCATGGAGCTGCCATCGTGGTTGTCTGATGAATAATAGAACTGAGGACTAGTGATATGTTGCCTTCCAAGTGGGTAAAGTGATTTTAGCAGATTAGCGTGAGCGTAGGCAGCCAAGAAATATGGTATGAAAACCAAGTGTGAGATGAGTTCTAGACAGTAGGCATCAACTCTTCTGTCTGCCTGGCATCCAACACATACTGCGTAGTTTTATGTAAACACTAAAACAGGGGAATGTTGAGGATCAAGAGGACAAAGTCTTGTGTTCCCAGGATTTATTTCTTTTTTCGTTTGAGTAGATGAATGTTCTTAAAAGAGCACAAGAGAAATTTCAATGAAAGCTTTTCTCCAATTTTGCTTCTTGTCAAAAATACCTCTGGAGCTCTTTAGAGCATGGTTGGACCTCTGTTGTAAGGATGATGGTACAAGGGTGAAGGATGATGTTTTACGGACTTGTGCACTTCCATGCGTTGAGGAAACCTTGGCTTGGAAACCCTGATGTCTAATGGAGGGATGGCTAGGCCAGCTGGTGCGGTGGGCTTCTGGGCTGAAGCGCAAAGATAGGTGCCGGATTCCTGGATCTACACCCTTTGAGCAAAGCGAACAGCAATTAAAGCAGAAGAAAGCAAGCCCAATGTAGTTTTAATCATTAGTTTCAGTTTGTAGTTGGTCTTAACGCTGCGTGCAGCTTTGTGAGAGCATAAAGGCGGCACTGTAATGCCGCGGCTTTTAACTAGGCCTGTTTATGTATTGTGATTGGCGAGGCTATTGACTTCAGATTCTTTCATGTTCTCTATGTTCCCTTCTGTTTTGATGTTATCGTGCAGTCATCTTAGCTACGTATTAAACAAGAGACTACTTCAATATAAGATGATCAAAGGCGTAAGGGAACACAAGGCCGTAAAGAATATATGGAGAGCTCTGGGAGAATGATAAGTTGAATTTAAAGGCTTTTACAAGCTGCTTAATTCCTGCTTAGATTTCTGGTGCCACCAATAGGCAACAGTCCCTTTCTTTAAATCTCTTACTAAGGATTGACTGGCAGAATCACTGTTTTACACGGGTTTTAGAGAGTAAAAGGCCACCGTGAAGGTCAAGCCCTAAGAGATTTCCTCTAAGAGCTCATTGATTCTACTAGATTTTTTGACTTGAAAAAAGACCACTCCTTCCTAGATCTGGGGCTTGGATACAAGCGCTTTAGTATGTGCCAACACAGAAGGCAAGAGCAAAAGTGTAAGTGCAGGGGGAAAAAAAAAGCGTAGAGAAAGATGCTGTGGGGCAGACAGACAATGATTTCAGTCTCTCGCTTGTACAATTCAAACTGGTGACATTATTAGCTACTGGTCCATGAAAAAAGAAAGCAGTATTTTATCGGTTTCTGAAATGGATTATATTAACAGTGAAATTGGGCAGAATAAAGATTTATGGTCACATCCTCAGCTTGAGTAAACAGGCAGAGGACCTCTGCTTGCGATGGGGATAGACGGGCTGGCTGCAGCTGAGGAACTGGGCTGTAAATACTGTGGTGGGTCTGGTTTTCTTCATAGATCTAAATGAATGCATGGTTACTGTGAATGCATATGCACGTAACTGTCTTTATTTTGCACAAAAATTAAGACGAGCGTGTTTTGCCTCTCTAACCTCATTATAGTACTGGTTTTGTAAGTTCCCCAGTGCTGTGGCAGTGATTAGCAAAATGAGTCTGAAAGCCTACCCTATAAGCAAACTCTGTATTTGCACTATTACCTACTCCTGTGATATTTCAATCTGATTCATTAGAAAAATTAGCATTTTTATGGAGTAATTAGGGGAAAATGTTGCTTGTACTCTTTCTGATACACAGAGATTTTCACAGCTTAGTAAAACCAAATAGAAGTGAAACATTTCCCCCCCCCCCCCCCCCAAAAAAAAAAGGATTACTCAAATTAACTCAAAAGATTAGGGAGATTTGAACTTTTCTTTTCTTTTCTTCTTTTTTTTTTTAAAAATGAATAAAGAGATGATCAGATTACTATACTATTGGCAGTTCATACAATTTTTTGAATTCCAGATTTCTTTCAGTTATTTTGGTTCTTCAGGCATAAAAATATTTTAAAAGCTGTCAGTCAGTCACCATATTTTTTGTGATGGTTGCAAAATGAACAGTAATGAGAATGAATAGTAATGAGTGCATTATTCAGTATCTATAAATACCAACTGATTTTCATTGTAAGTTTATATATTTCAGTCGAAATAGATTTTAGTTTTTCTCTTCTTTTTAAAACCAAAGTCACATTTTATTAGACGACAGCTATTCCTTCAAACATGTCTTAGTCGTTATCACATTACGCTAATGAACCATTGGCTTTTGAAGTTTAATTTTAAATATGCATGTGTGTCACTCACTCCTGCTCGTATTCTCCATTTGCCAGGAGGGCAAGAATGGGTGTCTGACACTAAACATCTGAGGTTGTCTTTCTGCAAGGGAAGTATTTTTTTATTAGAGGATGGAATATTATTATTTTAATCAATACAGGCATCTTCTGTTTTGATCATTATCTTTTGATAATGATCTAGATTTACAGAGACACAGAGCATGAACCCCCTCTTTTTGGTCTTCTGTGGAGAAAGCAAAAATCTCCATCTTACACAGAGGGTAGAAGTTCAATTAGGCATTTTGGTGTCATGGGAGGTTGATTGTGCTTTAATTGGCTCCAGCTGACTGGCTTTTAGGCCATGATATTCTTCACCTGCAGTTGGATGCTTCTCAAATATGTATGGAATTTTTTATTGCATTTTAAAATGTTGCACAAAGTCAGAATAATTATTTCCAAATCATAGAATCATAAAGGTTGGAAGAGACCTCAAGGATCATCTAGTCCAACCGTCCCCCCACCACCTATTACCCACTAAACCATGTCCCTAAGTACCACATCTAACATTTCTTTAAACACCCCCAGGAACAGTGACTCCACCACCTCCCTGGGCAATCCGTTCCAATGATACTTTACAAGTGAATGCATTGTGATAAATACAAGTGAAGAAGAAACCATTAAAACTGTAGAATAATTTAAGTTGGGATGGACCATTGGAGGTCATCTGGTCCAGCCTCCTGCTGAAGGTAGGCACGGCTTTGAAGTTAGATCAGGTTGCTCAGGCCTTTGTCCAGCTGAAAATAGTAATTAGCCTTCTCTTCTTCAGGCTAGGCAAATACAGCTCTCCCAGACTCTCTTCATATGTTATGTGCTGCAACCCCCTCATCATCTTGGTCCTCTCTGCTGAATTTTGCCCAGGTTGTATCTGTTTTGTAAGAGGGAAACCAAAACTGGACGCTGTCTGTTCCAGATGCAGCCTCACAAGTGCTGAATAAAGAGTCATTGCTGTTCTTGACCTGCTGGCTCTGCTCCTGCAAGTGCAACCCAGCGTGTGGTTGGCGTTCATCACTGTCGTTGCTGACTCCTGTTCAACCCCCAGGCTGCCTTTTCCAGAGCTGGTTTCTGCACTGTGGTTTCTGTTTGCAGATTTTCACGTCTGCTTGGGCTGAATGTTGTAAGCTCTCTGTCAGCACACTTCTCTAGCCTGTTGAGATGCTGCTGAATGGCAGTCCCGCTCCCTAGTATGTCAACTGCTCCCCAGCTCTAGTATCATCTGGAAACTGGCTGTGATTATATTCCCTCTCATTGTCTAAGTTGTTAACAAAGGTATTAAGTGGTTAAACAGATTGCCTTCAGGAATATTTGTTCTGTAATCTTCAGGACTGAGGTGAGGCTCACCAGGTGGTTGGATGTCGGTGTATGTTAGTTGTTCTTACCCTTCTTGGGGATGGCTGTGACGGCTGCCTTTTCTGACCATCGAAAGGATCTTCCATTTGCCACAATATTTCAAAGACACAAAGAGCAGCCTCAAATAATGTCAGCCTGTTTCCTGCACACTCATAGAGCTGTGTAGGTCCATTTGATTAAGTGGTCCGTAACAAAGTCTTCCTCTGCTGTAGATAAGAATTCCTTGCCCCAAAGACTCTAAGAAGGTGGGCCTGGGCAATCTGTTAGTAGACATTGCCAGTGAAGACCAAGGCAAAAAAAGTCATTGAATGCCTCATCCTTCCTTTGTACCCTTTGTCAGTACTTCTGTTAACATATGCAGGAGTGACCCACATTTTCCTTGGTCTTTTGCTGCAGATGTACCTATGGGTAAACGTTTAGGAATTGGACTTGATGATCCTTATGGGTCCCTTTCAACTCGGAATATTCTATGGTTCTATGATTTCTTGTTGACCACACCATCCCTTCCCAGTTTCAACTCCACCTGGGCTTTGGCTTTCTTATTTTCGACTCTGCAGTCTGGGCAAGGTTTCTATGGTCCTCCTGGGTAGCCCATCACCACTTCCACCTTCTGTTCATGTTCTTTTTGTGTTTGAGCTCAGTCAGGGATTCTATGTTCAGCCGAGTCAGCCTTCTGCTATGTCTGCTCCACTTCCCACTTATCAGAGTGGATTGTTCTTGTGCTTTGAGGAGGTTTTCCTTGAAGATCAAGGAGCTTCCCTGTGCCCTTCTGCACCCCAGAGCAGTCATCCATGACATTACACCGGCTAGTTCCCTGAGCAAGCCAAACTGCTCCCCTGAAGTTGAGCATCGATATTATATTTGATGTGCTCTGGAAATCTCAGCTGCTTGTGCACCACCAGTTGACATCTTAGTGGATATCAGGGTGCTTAAAGTCCTCCAGAATGACCAAGGCCTTTTACTGTGAAGGCTGAATAAAGCTTTATCCACTTCCAGTTCTTGAACAGGTGGTGGGCAACAAACGCCCATAGCATCGTTGGCCTCTCTGACCCATAAGCATTAGCTCCCAAAATACCCATCACCTGTTTCACAGCACAGCTCTACGCATAAGTCTTGGGAAACCATTCTGACTCGTTAGTCTCTTCTGAGGAAAATTCTGTTTTCTGAGCATACATTTTAACAGCGTTTAATCCTATACAGTGCCTTTTCCAGCAGAAACATGCATTTTATTTTTTTTTTAAAGACAAAAAAAAAATTTTGAAACCCTAAACATTTGGGGTACTGTAGTCACTTAAGCATATGCTTAGTAATCTTCCTTGACAGAGGATTTTTGGTGTAAAGTCTTTACGCACGTCTGTGGACAGAAGGAGTTAACAGCATGCTTCAAGTCTTAAGTACCACTGTAAAGTGCTCATTGAACTAATGTATTTTTTCAGTTGCACTTTTCTCTTTGCGCTTTCAGCAGTTCACATGTTGCGATACTGAAATCACCCATCTTGACCTCAGCCGTCTTCTGTGCTAATAAAACGCCTAATAAAATGTGCCGTTACTTAGGCCATTAGCCTGGGACTCGGAAGTGTTATTTCTGGCTCTGCAATTATCCTACTGCTGCAATTTCCTTATCTAAATTGGGGATAACAAAGCTCTCCTTCTTCACGGAATGCTTTGAGATTTGATGATGAAAAGTGCTATGTAAGGGTTTAATATTGGTCTGTGAACAAATACCACTTTGTTTGCATGGCATGACCATCTTATAAGCAAGCAAAGAGCTGATGACCAAACCAAGATTAGAATTGAACAAATGAGTTTTAATGAACAACTTCAGTCTATTGACTTCATTTTTTTCCTTCTGTTTGAAAGTCATTAACTTTTATAAGTCAATCTCCAGACAAATTTTTAAGTCTGTAAATCATTTGCCAGTTAGGTTTAGAAATCTTTTAAGTTTGCTTGTTTCATGGTTTTACTTATCCTTTTAGATGCCAAATAAGTTACTTATTAGTTTGTATGATGATTAGCAATCTGAACATAGAATCACATATTATAAGGTTAAGTTTCTGGTTTCAGCGTGGGGCATTTTTCAAGGGCATTTAAAAGGCATTTCTAGGGAAAAAAAACCAACCTGAAAATTACAAGGTTAAGAGTGAACAACGTTTACAACAGGAAAAAAGTATTTCCTCATTAAAACTATACTCTAAATCTGTTGTGAAGAGGCAGCAGCAGAATTGATTATTTTAAAAATAGCTTCAAAAAGCTTTCTACGTTATATGAACTTAGTGTTTCGGGTTAGGTCCTTCTGATCTTTCTGAGTTCATGTATCCTGGCAGTTTGCATATGATTGACTTTTGTGTTGTAGAGTGTGTGTGTGGGGGGAAGCATCCTCAGTTAAATTTGCATACTGCCTGCATAAAATCTTTAATGAGGCAACATTAGGGAAATAGTTTGTCAGATGGTGTAAATAAAAACAACTTGCAAAAAACCTATGCTGATTTATCCCAGTTGAAGGCTTGCTCCAGAGTATCTGGGAACGACTGTGTGTTTTGGCGCATGGATGTGAATAGTTGAAATCTAATTTGTATCTAGAAAACACAGAGCTAAGTTTTCTAGCTGTATTCTTTCCTGAAACACCGGTATTGTGATAGGAGCGTTTGGATCTCATGAAAAATGTTGGATACTTTTTAGCTGACCTTACAGTTCAGGAGAACTCCTTCTCTCGGCCCACGTGCCGTTCACTTTGCACGCGCTTCGTGTTGGGAGTGCGAGGAAAGGTTGTAGTGCGGAGTTGTGTGTGTGTTAGAAGGTTATCAAAATCAAGTGCAAGTGTGCTCTGTACCTTGGGGACCTTAAATGCAAACCCATTCTAACTAATAAGCAGATACAAAGCGTGCCAAATTTTACCCCAAGGTACGCAGAGGCTCCTGTGCTGCTGTCGGTTTTGCTCTCTGACTTTTATTGACTCTCAGGATTTATTGACCCAGGAGGGAAATATTGACGGAGGTGATTCTTGCCAGTCACCGTTTTCCTTAAGGGACAATAACACCTGGCGTTGGCTGTAAATTTAACCTCAATGCGTGTGTGTGTCATGGCACGGGGTTTAACTGCTGAACACTCACCTACCGTGATTGCGTGGCAGTGCTGTACGTGAGACCCGAGTGCTTTGGCATAGACCTTGACGCTTTCTTTAGGGACAAATACCCGTGATAAGCCTGGTTAGTGACAGGCCCGAGAGCGTGTGTGCACGTGTGTATGCATTAGCCTCTGTATGTGTGTTACAGCCAAGTTGATTTTCTTCTGGTAACTGTAAACAACAGCTTTTAATGCCATATATCTGTATTGCTGAGTCCACTACGGACATGAATTACGTACTGGCAAAGCGCTGTAACATTTCCTATGCCTCAGTAATTGTGGATCAGAATCTGGCCCAATATGCTTGATTTACAAAAAACTTGTTCATGGCTGCCTTCTTATATTGGTACAGTAAATCACAGAAATTGTTGGCTAACCTCATCAGTGGTCTCAGGCAGCTGTGGTTAGTATTTCAAGGCTCTCTTCATATTCCGATGGTCCTTCCAGTAATAAATAAACAGATATTTAAGAAACTTGCAACGTTGTGCTTGCAGTAATTATGAGCCACCTTATTCTAAATGTGCGACTGACCTGAAACACATGTTTAATTATTTCTTTTTCTGGGGGGAAAACTGAAATATTGGCAAGCACATCTACTAAATTGAACATCTTAATTTTACTCCCGTAAAATCAGTCCTTTCCTACTGTTGCTAAAAAGAAAACAATTGTATTTAAGAAGTTGAAAAACTGTTGTATTGGCTTTCCTCAGCAGCACTGCTGTTTCGTTGGGTTGCATTCATAATGTGCATGGGAAAATCACAGCTAAAATGTTTCTTTCTTTAATAATTAAGAGCTGCTTCTCTCTTGCTTTTTTTTTCTCAACCTGTATTAATTTTACGTACCTGGTATTAGTCTGAAGATGTCATTGCAAACACTCCCTTTAGCACGTTTGCATTTCCGTGGGATCCATAAGCTGTAAGGACAGCCACCTTTTGCCGTGACTGTTTATCCATTTCATCCTGTGCTAGTTTCCAAGCTGGTTAATGCATCTTTTAACTGTTTGACAAAACTTCCTCCTCAAAAAACCCTCTGCTGTTGGAATGCACAAGTGAAGCTCATTCGCAGTGGTGCTGGAGCCGATGGCAATGCTGCCCAGGCATGGGTGCTGGGATTTTGGGTTCTTTCATCCCGTTGCCACCCACGTGCCATGCGATGCGCTCCACAAGAGGATAAACCTTCGTGGTCTGCACCACAAGGCAGAGTCAGGTCTCAGGAGATTTGGTGTGCTGAGGTAGTGGGTTGGCTTCAGGAGGGCTTTGCTGCGGGAGGGTGGCCAAAGCAGCATCAGAGCTTTGTCCTGGCAGCACTCCCCTTCTGATACCGTTCAGCTTTGTCGAGTCTTCTGGACCAAACCTATTAATTACTTTCCTCAGGGATGTGGGGATCTGCAGCAGGCGTGATTCAAGTAACGTTTAAATATTTAGTTCCTCGTTTTCAGAACATTATCTGAGCCTGGCTCAGAGGTTTGTACTTCATCGATTCGTGTAGCTTTTTGAGAGAAATGGATGGATGAAGTGTGAAGGTCACATTGCAGCAGGGACCGCTCGTCCCTGCTCCAGTCTGTTCTTCCTCTGCTGTCAGTAGATAGAGGAGCCCGGGAAGCCGCCTGTGCCATCTGTGGTGTGGCCAGAGGCAGCGGGTGATGCCAGCCCTAATCCTGGCTGCAGCGTTTGCTCCCGGTTCTGCTCAGAGACCAAGCAGCCCCCGGGTAGCTCGACACTGAGATCAGCGATGTCTTGAAGCCATCTTTGTGCCCTGCTGCTTCTGCCCTTCTCTGCAGCATGTGTAACTCGGCTGAAATAGTGTCCAACTGAGTGAATGACCAGCTGAGTGAATAAAAGTGTGAACTGTGTTCCCTCACTGAGACATCTGTCAGCTTCCTCTAGCCTTTGGGAAAATTGGAAGACCAAAGTGACTGTACTCACAGAACACCGTAACAATGAAATGCCATTGTGAATAGAATAGAATAGAATCGAATCATTAAGGTTGGAAGTGACCTCAAGGATCATCTAGTCCAACCATCCCCCCATCACCTATTACCCACTAAACCACGTCCCTAAGTACCATATCTAACCTTTCCTTAAACACCCTCAGGGATGGTGACTCCACCACCTCCCTGGGCAACCCGTTCCAATGCCCGACCACCCTTTCAGAGAAGAATTTTCTCCTCATCTCCAACCTGAACCTTCCCTGGCGCAACTTGCAGCCATTTCCCCTTGTCCTGTCACTAGTTATCTGCGAGAAGAGGCCAACCCCCAGCTCGCCACAACTCCCTTTCAGGTAGTTGTAGAGGGCAATAAGGTCTGCCCTGAGCCGCCTCTTCTCCAGACTAAACAAGCCCAGTTCCTTCAGCCGCTCCTCATAAGACCTGTGCTCCAGCCCCTTCACCAGTTTCGTTGCCCTTCTCTGGACACGCTCCAGGGCCTCGATATCAGGGCTCAGAACCCAGACGTGCAGACGCTTCGCCCATGCCCACAGAGGAAAAATATTTTATTTTTATTTCTCGTCTTTAAAAATCCCCACAGATTTACAAAACCAGGAAACCTAACCGCTCCGATTCAGGCCATGAGGTCTCTAGGACAGTCGTTGTAAATCTTCGTTTGTAAGGCTGCACATTTTTCCCTTCTAATATGCAAGGCCTGAAAATCCAACCAGCAGGTTAAGTTTTCCACATAGACTGGGAGGCAGATTTTTGTCTTTTTTCTTTATGACGTACATTGTTTCAGCAATTCTTTCTTTTCCAGTGTGGGGCAATGCAATCTTTCTAGGCCTTTCTTGCAGGTGCAAATTCTCTGCAGCCTAGAAATGGCCACGAGGATATTTCGGTGCACAGCACATAGCCCAGGGTGCCACATATTCACAGAGTGGTAGGGGCTGGAAGGGACCTTAGAGATCATCTAGTCCAGCCCCCTGGCAGAGCAGGATTATCTCGAGTAGATGACACAGGAGCAAGTCCAGGTGGCTTTTGAATGTCTCCAGAGAAGGAGGCTCACCCACCTCTCCGGGCAGCCTGTCCCAGTACTCTGTTACCCTCACACTAAAGAAGTATTTCCTCACGTTCAGGTTGAACCTTCTGTTTTCCAGTTTATGGCCACTGCCCCTCGTCCTGTCCTTGGACAGATCATCTTCCTATCTCTCTGTGAAATAAGCCTCATGGTTGATTTTTAAACTGAAGTAGCTTGATTTGGACAGATAGCGGTCTACCTGAGAGAGGGAAGCAAGAGCCATGTGTGCCTGTTGTGTAGCTGTTACGCAGGAGGAATGATGGTGCTGGCCTGCTGACAGCATCACCCCGGATGGAAACACCTCGGACATAGATCACTGAGTCATAATCCTTCCTTTGCATTACAGAAGAGACTTGGGCAAAATGATGGATAACCTTCACCAGGTGATGCGAGTTGCCAGGAGCTTAGATCACCTTCTCTGGAGAACTGCAGTATCACTGCATGGAGTATTGGATTTGAGATGGAGGAGGATTGTGGAGGTTTACAGTCAGCTTAGTTGCTCGGGTAGGACAGTCCTGATCGCTCGCTGCTGAGAGCCTACAGCAAAACCCCTTAGCAGTCTTTGAGCTGAAGCTGCCATAGGTGTGCTTGAGCACTGAAATCAGCTCTGCCCCTACTCGGCCTTTTTAATGTTAAACACTTTTAAATGTTTTTAGGGAGGGATGGATTCCTACTGTCTGTTTATACTATGCCTGAAACAACAAGAACCACTATAATTTGGCTGACTCTAACAAACCCAATGAAAATGCCTGGTGCTACAGACGAGGTTACTAATAATGTATCGTGTGGGTTTATTTCAAAGTTTTCCTATACTTTTCACTGGAACTGGTTTTGATTATAAATCCTTTCCCTCAATCTGCGAGTTACTTACCCTCCCTCTCCTTACAGCACACTGATAACTTCAGTCCTACAGACCTTCTCTGCAGGAAATTCTATTAAGATTTTCTTTTAGCAAAAGTGAGTAGCCCTTCGGAAATCCTTTATCAGGTCTGCTCTTTCCTGTTACGGTCTCTGCTGCTTTTTTTTTTTTTTTTTCTTTTTTCGTGGATAGCTGTAATTTAAAGCTTACTAGATCGATAAGTCAAAGATGCACAGCATAAATGGGAGAAGCAGACAAACAGCTGGTAAAGATAGGAGACAGCTGATTAGAAAGAATTCAGCTATAAAGCATTTGAGTTGTTCTCTGCTGTCATTTTTGAGTTAGATCAAAAAATAGGGGGAGGGGGGACATATAAATCGTAATTCCCCCCTTCCTCAGAATCTCTGATTAAAATAATGTAGAATTTCCTCTTTTTTCATGTCTCTAAATAAAAAATGAATTTTATTTTTTTTTTGGACTATATGTTTTCATCACTTACAAGTGAATTGGCTTAATACAGAGGTAGCTGGGGGAAATGTAATGGCAGGAAATCAGGACCTGAAGTAACAGTAGCATCTCTGGCCTTGAACTCTCTAAATCCAGTCCTGTGATAAACTGAAACCCTGGAAACAGCCTCTGTTTTACACTGTTCCACAGCATAGGGATTTTTGACACCGCTTTGCGAGCCCCAGTGATTGTGCATGGGACTGGGTTTGGGTTTGCTGTGCTTTCCAGCTGAGATGTTTCTTGGACCAGGCTGGCACGGCTTTGTTGGGTTATACCCAGCTGGCACAAGCTGTAGATCAGGCAATTTGCCCTTGGCATCACGAACTGCAGTTACGTTACTTTGTGAAGGTAAAGCTGCTATGAAAGGGTGAGTGTATTTCCAGCAGGAGAGCAAACATTTCTAAGCTAAACCCTCAATAGAAGTCAAGAAGGATTAAGATGCAGCTGAAAGTAGAATTGAGGTTCCTAAATCACTGCAGAGCTTTAGAAAACGTTTTCTGCTTGCATCAGAAACCTTAATTTCTTGACCAAGGGGTTGAACTTTAAAATATATGTGGTAGTGAATTGTATTTCAGTGAAATTGCGTACTACTTTTGATGGGGAGGTTTGTGTAAATGTTCTTTGTGTGCGCGTAACCACAGAAACTAGGTGAAAGACTAGAGATGTGTGTGGCAATAGGCGTGTACATCTTATACGTGTACATCTATGTATGCTGAGTTTGGCTATACATACACCAGAATAGCAAAGAGGTGTTACAATATGAATTTGTAATGCTGTGGGAGAGAAAGGGCATGTGCACGTGTATGCTTTGGAAGAAGGATTGAGTCTGTCCATGGGGAAATAAGTCTGTCTGCAACTGGTGAAATGAGACCAGATAAAGAGATTATCAAGTAGTGACAAGAAAGAAAATAGGTTAGCTGAATTTCTCTTTATCACTTCTTTTCCCTTAAGGCATCTCACTGAATATCTTGTCATTCATACAGAGTGTCTTGAAAGAAAGTCACTTTTAAAGGTGACCCACAAAGGAAAAAGGAAATAAATAAAAAATTGTTCCTTGTGTGCTTCTTTTGCCCCTTGGTGACAGAGGAATGTGGCCTGGCATTTACACTGTGTGTGTACTCTCCTCCAGGACAGCAGGAACACTGGCTTTAAAGCTCCAAAGCCTCCCCACTGCCTTTGCTGCTCCCTCGTGTAGCAGGGCATCCTGCGGGTACGGGATGGGATGCTGAACAGAGCCTGAAGCCCGTGGTGCCCCACGGCTCAGCCAGGAGCGAATATCGAGGTCCTGGCTCAATAGCAGAGATGGATCATGTCCACGTATATGAGAGATCGATAAAGAAATGCAGCTCGTGGTCAGTGTGTTTGAAGTGGGGGGATGTTATGGGGGGAAAAAAACAGTTAAGGGATCTGGTTCCTCTTCAATACACTTTTCTTTCATGGTTATTTTTTTTCTTCTTTTTTTAATTTTAAGCAAAACTAACTCTTGAAAATAATTTTAATCCTGTTTCACCTTAGTGGGCTATAGGAGAGCAATAATGTAAGTGGTGATAAGTTTGTTGTTTCTGGTTTTGTGTTAGCTGGTGATTCCAAGGCAAACTGAATCTTACCTGTTTGATACTATATAAACACTTAATAGGCTTTAGAAAGCTTGTTATCTAAGTAGGCAAGAAAGGCAAAGAGAAAAGGGGAGACAGAGGTGCAGAGAAGTGGCTCATTCCAAGGTCACAAGCCAGATTTAGAATAAGGATCAGATCTTCTCACTTCAGCCCATTTTTCTATTCCATGGGGTATGTTGCTTCTTTTATTCAAACAGGGAAAAACCTGTCCTTTTCCAGGTAAATGGAGGGCAAAGAGAATGAGATCAGACATAAACTCAGTGATACAGAGAAGAAGAAGAAAAAACGAGAAAATAAAGGAGTTGTACTGATAAGTATGTTGTTTTCAGATAAAGTCAACATATGACATACTGTTACTCAAATCACACATTTGTCTTTCTCTCTAGATGCAGTAGAGTGGGGAGAGCGATTCAGATGTAAAACTGCAACTTGACCATGCATTGATGAAGAAACAGCTGCATGTACTGGTTAGAAATGCATCATCTTGTTAAATTAAGTATTTGTGTTTTGGATGTAAATTTTATTTGCTTTTATTTCTGAATCATAACAGCTAAAGTCATCGTAACCATTTGAGACGCATTTGGTGCTATTTCTGTCTGTAATATGCTTTCTATAAAAGCATAAACACGTGTGTGTATATTTATTTGTGCATGTATGTATGTTGTGGAATAATTCCATGTGATTTTAATTACTTGAAGTATGCAGACATGCTTTCAAAGTCTGAAAGCTCTCTAATATCAGATGGAACTTGTTTGTCTTCTCTTTTTACAAATTAAGCAAGCAGTCATTTGTTATTATGTGTCTAGCTGAGCCCTGTGCTAGGCTTTATCCTGTTGTAGCATCTAACTGGCAAGGAGTTTGTGATGCTACCTTTAAAAAGCCAAACAAGCACGCAAAAAAACCCAACCAAAAACCAAAAAAAAAACCCAAACCAAAACAAAAAAACCCAACCTCAAATCTGTTTGGCCCTTCAATCTGTAGGAGAAGGTGCTGTAACTTATTCTATTCTGATTATTTCAAAGGAAGTCTTTCATTCTGCTTTCCAGCAGCTGGTGATGGTAGCTATCGGGGCAGTGAGCTACCCCAAACATCCAAGGGGCTGGATCCAAAGTGGTGGATGGACCTTGCTGTTCTTTAAACAGCATGGGGCATGTTGAAGAGAAATAGCAGAAGAGCAGGGCCTTAGTTGTTCATCAGTGAAAAAAAGTCTTGGAGCTGTAGAATCACAGACTGGTTAGGGTTGGAAGGGACCTCAAAGATCATCTAGTTCCAACCCCCTGCCATGGGCAGGGACACCCCCCACCAGCCCAGGCTGCCCAAAGCCCCATCCAACCTGGCCTTGGGCACTGCCAGGGAGCCAGGGGCAGCCACAGCTTCTCNAAGGTCTCCCTGCAGCCTTCTCTTCTCTAGGCTAAACAAGCCCAGCTCCCTCAGCCTGTCTCCAGAGCAGAGGGGCTCCATCCCTCGGATCATCTCCGTAGCCTCCTCTGGACTTGCTCGAGTAGGTCCATTTCCTTCTTATATTGGGGGCCATGGAGTTATTTATGTCTTGGGCTTCTTTAGGATAGCTTGTTACCAGGGAATTTTAGTGCCTATGGACCCTTCCTGTAGTGAGATGTGTTTGGAGGAAATAATCACACTGGCAAGGGGTTTCTATTTTATGGGGTTTTTAAAGTCTATTCATAAAAGTAGTTTCTAAAATTTTCTGTTCTATTTCTTGTTTGTGGCTAATGTAAAGGGAGTCTGTGGTACCAATATGTGGAGTTTAAATATACATTTCCCATTCACTTTTATTAATAGGAGCTCTAAGGCTAAAGCTTTGTGTATAATGAGAATTAGTTACGTCGCAACTTTCTTTTGAGATACCATTTATTGGGATTTTCTGCATGCTGCTCACTGGCCTTGATTACTGCAGAGAGCAGGGCTGAGAACGCTGTTCTTATGTATCCGCTGCTGAATTTCATTTTGTGTATTTTTGTGGTCTGGAAAATTCACAGTGACAAAGTTATTGGTAAAACGGAGTCTGTCTGAATACTGCTTTAACTTTTTTTTTAGTAATTTTTTCATTCTTTTATTATATCCAGTGGTGAATTATTTTTCCTTACAGCTAGTGATTCTTTCAAGTAGAAAATAATTTAGTAATTTCTGATAAACCCCAACTAATTAGGCAATGGGATTCAGATGCCGTGTAAATCTAGATCTCCATAAAATCTAGTTAGATTTTGATCCATCTTTTTGCAGGAGCAGCTCTGAACTGAAAAGTTCACTTTCTTGTCAGTCTGTCAGTTAGCTTATAAACTTTCCTTCTTTCGAGACCAGCCATCTGGAAAGGTCAGCATGTGAAGGCTGGGTCTTTTTTAGGTATGCATGAGAAAAGAGAATAAAGATTTACTCTGCTTTTCTTGTGGGACAGTCTCTCTTGTTTCTTCTTACACACCCCAAAAATGCATAAATTTTTTTCTTTTTTTTTTTCCCCCATTAATCTTCCCCTGTGTTCTCCATGATAGTATCCCATGGGCTGAGCTGTTCCATTTCAAGGGAGAAATACTGTAAGTATAGGCATGACATTCTGAGTGTAGACTTGATAAGAATTCTGTATAGAATCATAAAATCATTTAGGTTGGAAAAGACCCTTAAGATCGTCGAGCCCAACTGTAAACCTAACAGTGCCACGTTCATCCCTAAACCATGTCCCTGAGTGCCACGTCTACGCATCTTTTACATACCCTGACCTTCTCCCTTAGCCAGAAAGGTCACAGAGTGATGCAGCCTTTGTAGCCAGCTGGATGCTTGGCTCTCAGGGCCTCAGCAACGTGTACGTTGAGGAAACATGCTGTTTTCTTCCCTCTGGTTCACAGTTTCCAGTACACCCACTTTTCTAGTTAATAAGCTGTTTCCTCTCCGACTGAACCAGTTTCTTGGTGCAGGGATCAGCCTTGCAACCTCTTTGCCCTGCGTGACCAGAGAATGAACCCAAAGCCATTCAGATGGGGCTGCAGACTTAAGTTAATATATGCTGTAATGTCTTCCCCACAAATAACTGTATCTACACAGGATATTTTATTTAAATGTATTTCTCCAATAAGGGAATTGTAAATAAGATTTCAGTACATTTAACTGTGTGATAAAGTTCCTATATTTAGAGTTTGTGAGTCTATTAGCTTTTAAAAGGTATTTGGCAATGTGAAAGTTAGTACTCATTTGTTTTTATTTAAAATTCAGGGGATGATGTGTGTATTTATAAGGAGGATACACCCTCATGTCATTTTCTACTTGCTTAAAAGCCAAATAACTGGTTAAGGAAGCTCCCATCCTGAGGAGAAGAAAGGGATCATTAAAAACATTAGCTGATATAGAACAAATTGAGCTTCAGTGCCCTGCATAAAGATTATAATAACTGTAATAATAAATGAATTAATAATGCATTAAAGGAGAATTCTTCCAGTCAGATTGTCACACGCTTATCCTTGAAAATTGACTTCAGTGAGGTGTGTCACATGAGCTAATGACCTTAACTGATGGATTTGGGATTTTTTCCACACTCCAAAATCCACCTGAATCCGTATTTCTGTACTTTTGACAGTTAGTCTTCCGGACAGACATGATGTAAGTAGGATCATCTGGTGTTGCAAGCCAGGAGGTAGCTCCTGGACGAAACAAAGCAATTTCCAGTTTTAACCTCAGGTAATCAGAGTCGGTTAACTCCTGACCACTTGCCAAGGGAAAAACAAGTCAGCGATCCAGCGCTGCAGGCTGCACGACAGGAGGCACACACCCCTGGCTCAGTGGGGGTCGAAAGATTTATACCATCTCCATAACGTGAAGAGCTCCCATACAGTTGAAGCTTTAAGATAAAGCTCACATTTGTATGTAGCACCAGCAAATTCTCTCTCCTGAAATTGCAGATGAGCTCTCACCAAACTGCTGCTGTGTGGTAGGAAGGGGCCATTCCCACGCTGTGAGGGAAGTAGCGTGGTCCAAGCGCAGCTCGGTCTGGCATCTTCCCATCTGCTTCTGCAAGGGCTGAGCTGGGAGAAGTGGCATGTTCCAGAAGTGCCTACTTGGATACCAAATGTGAAATAACTTTAAATAGTGTTGTATCTGAAAAACCTTAGTTATGGTTTATAGGTATCAGGAGATGATCAGAATTTAGGAATAAATTGTGAAGTTCAACACTGAAGTACAGAGGGTGTAGTAGTGGAAGTGTAGATGCTGAGGCACGTCTCCAGACACAGCAGAGAAGTGAGAGTTTGGGGATTTCTGTGGTCTCCCCTGAGTAGGGGCTGGGTTTGTAATGGCTGTTAGGCACCCGTGCTAAACTGGGGAATTGATTACCCAGACATCGTAAACCCATGCTGGTTGTAAACTGCATCTTTAGGTACCTAGTTACCTTTAAAATGAAGTCATTAGTCCTTCTGAATAACAAAATGGCTCTCCTAAACTTAGGTACTGCTGAAAATGGAGATTACAGGAGTCGTGGGGCGGTTCAGTTTTAGAATCTCTAAAATAATTGAAGCTGGAAGAGACCGGGAGAGGTTATCTGGGAGCCTCACTTCAAAAAGGAATCTATGGGTTCCAAATAGAGATTATGGGAAACACTTGTACTGTATGTCACACTGATGCTTCTGTATGTCCCTATCTATACCTGCAAACAGGCAAACACCAAGCTTTGCCTATGAAAGATGTGAGAGCAAAATTGCTTCTGGGATGCTTTTCTGGAGAATCATTGAAAATTCATCTTTTTTTTAAAAATTTTCATCTTTTTTTAAAAAAAAAAAAATCTCATGCAACTTAAAAAGGCAAGGAAAAAGGCATCAATGGATTTCTTACCAAGTGCTTTGCATTGTGTTAATACTATAGCTAACAGTAAATTATGTAGGCATTATATTAGAATAACAGAAATTTTATGTATTTTGTGTGGTTTTATTCCAGAAGGCTTTGAGTTTGCTTGTCAAATCACGCAATACGTGGTTTGCTTTATTTGCTGGCTGACGTGAGGCTAGCTGAACAGTTCTAGTTTGCACGGGGATTCTCCTCTTTCCCAATACATCGCCTTACTTTGGTATGTTGTTTGATACGTACCAGAAAAATAGCGAGATATCAAATAAAGGTAGTGCATTAACGTGCCGAACTGTTACGACTCAAACAAACCACGGGGTGTTGTCTATTCACCACGCGAAGCGGTCACTCGGGGAGCTGAAAGCCCAATTCTGTTTTTCAACCCTCCAAGCAATAAGAGACACAGCAGCGCTGAGGATGTTGAATTTTGGAACAGAACAAACAGGTACCTGCTAGGAAGGCGCTAAAATAGCGATAGCCTGGGGCTGGCAGCGTCTAACAAGAGAAATACAACTCTACCTGCCGAATTTGATCTGTGCCTCCATAGTCTCTATGATTTCTGTATTGACTGCTGTCAGAGGCAGGAGAAAGGGCTAAATGCTTCGGCTATCCGTACATTTTTAGTAACGAGACTAGGTTCATTAGAGCTCCCATCAAATGGCTCTCAGTTACTATCAGCCTGACTTGTATTTGAATTGATGACCTTGAGATGAAAGGCTTTTTATTCTATTACCCATCTCCTGAGCCATCAAGTCTTTAATATGCTGTGTAAAATCAGTTTTCAGATGGTATTTCTTTTATATAACATTGTCATTTGTTATTAACGATGTCTGATTTTGAGTGCTGCTAGCTATAATTGTGCATAATGCTACTTTTGTTATTCCTATTCTTTCAAATATATCTGCTATATTACTATATACTTGTAGACACAGAGAAAATAGATTGGTAATAGACTGTAATTCAGCTTTATATAAATGGTTAATAAAATCACATAAAAATAGAAAGTTAAAATAAATTCGGCATCAGCAAAGCTTGTGTATTACTTCAGTAAATTGAAATATAAAATTCTGGTTTGATGCTGAAACAAGCTTTCCTGCAAAGGACTGTATGGGACTACCAAATGCATAATAAATTAAGAAAAATGAATATGAATATGTAATACAAACCATCACAATGAAGGAAGTATATTACATGCCGCCCTTTTCCTCCCGAATGGCTTTGTGCTAAAGGTGGTGTAGAGCAGACCGTCTTAAGAAACCGGTGTGTACAGGAGTGGTAAACAGGAGCGTAACAAGGTAGCTGCTTCCAGTTTGGTTTTATTTGCTTGTGTTTCTTAGGAAAGGTTAAAACTGGCAGCACCGGGTACAGAAGGCGCCTTTGTGGACAGATTCTGTGCAGACTCTCAAGTATGGGTAGCTAATTGTACGTATTTGATCTGACTTGCAAGTACATAATTTGAATTTTAAAAAAAAAAGATAATATGAAGCTGGTGCTGTACTGGGCAGCAGGGGTCAGTTGTGCCAAGTTACGTGATTATTTTACTCTTGTTTTGTAAAGAGAGAACACTTCTACATGACGTCATTTCTTTTTTTTCTTGTTCTTCTTCTTTTTTTCCTTTGACACTAAAAGCATCAGCATGCAAATTTGGCACAAGATCTTAAGGGGTCACCTAGTTCAGCCCACCGGACCACACTGCCTAGCCTGCCTCCAGGAGAGATGTTTGTGTCGAGGCCTTTTTAGAAGCTTCCAGTGATGGGTCCCAAGAGTCTTCTTGGAGACAACATATTAAAATGATTAACTAGCTATATAGCGCAGAAAGCTTTTCATAATTATCTGTCCTTAATTTTCCTTTCTGTGAATTAAACCAGTCACTACTCATGCTCATGAAGTACAGCCGATTGTAGCTTTCTTAATTAAAACTGGTTATGTTTTGGAATATTGCTGCTATGTCTACTTTTTGGTCCTCTCTCTATATAGAGTGAAGAAATACTCTTCTTTCTAGGTCATGGTTTCTAAATCTCATATGAATAATTACCTCCTGCGTCCTGTGGTTAACATCTGTTAATATTTCCCAAAACACCACTTGTCTCTCTGCCAGCAGACTCATATTGCTGACTCACATTTAGGTTTATCCTTTCTAACCTCTCTGTTCTCTCTGTATTGCTGCCTACCCGATAAAGCATGCTTTAAAGTTTGCACTTGATTATTTCCAAAGTAGCTAGGGCTTTGCATATCTTTATTAAATTTTCTTCATGATTTCAGATGAGCTTTTTCTGCAAGATGTTGGGATAACTTGGTATGCTAGTGCTATCCTCCAGAGTGCCTGCAGATCCTCCACACTTTGTGTCACCTGAGTCATCGTGAAAATAGGGGACCAAGTGCAAACCCGTGTGGAACTCTGCTGATGTGTTCCCTCAGTTTGGAAGTGCACAGTTGAAAACTGTTCTTTGAGTGTGTTTATCATCAGTCTAAAATAAGAAGTTGGTAGATCTACCTTACCGTACTAGAGGAATTATGTTTATCTATGCAAAATGTATCACATCTAATTCCTTCTCATGATAGGGTAATTAACCTGATTTAAAAAAAGAAGACGACTGGGTTGACATGTTTAGTTCTTCACAAATACATTTCAGCAGTTTCTTCTCACTTTATATTCCTGTGGGTGCTTATAATTTCCTTGTTTAATCATATGTTCCGGGTCTTTCAGCATACTGCATCTAGACTGTGTAGTCTTCCTATTTCCCATTTCTAAAAATAGCTGCTATGTTTGACCATCTCTTGCCCTCTGGGACCTCAGCCATTCCCTGAGAGTACTAAAAAGTAATTACTAATATTTTACTGAGAATTTCAGCTGATACCTGAAGTATTTCAAAATAAATTTAATCCTTAATGACTTATTCAGCTGTATCTTACCCATGCAGTCTGTTCAGCTTGCGTTCCAAGCTCCTAGTTAAAATGAATTATATGGAGAGTCTGGTCACTGTAACACATCTTTTTGTGAAGACATGAGGAGATAAAGGCATTGAATATACCAACATTTTATACGTGGAGTGTGACTTACTATTCTTTCCCTGCTAGCTAATGGACTTATTTTTCCCTTCCTCTTTTAAATCCCTTTTTGCAGGCAAGTTAGGAAGAGGAGATCTTGTCATCAGAAGTAAAAGGTTCTTTAGTAAATTATCATCTTTATTTTTTTGATTAATTATAGTTAATTCAACTACTGAAGGGTTAGAAAAACCCATTAAGATTTATATGAAGTATTTTTTATAGCTTAATTAGTCTTCATTAGTTGAACCGGAAGACCTGAAGATTTGTATTTTTGTATTACTCACCAAAACCACGTTAACCATACAGTGTTAATATTGTTTTTGGAAGTGCGCTGCGGTTGTGGTTATGTTCTCCTCTTGCTTTTCCATCACGGCTGTATTTTCAGCACCTTTTTGCAGTCCTGCTGTCTGATCCTTCCTCTGGCAGGAGTGCTGTGAGAATGTCCTGCTCCGACAGCCTTGCTTAGGTCATGGTTAGTCATTCTGAGATGGTGCATCTCAGGTCTAACGGCAGTAGCACTGGGAGGGATGAGGAAGAATTGCTCTTTTGGCTTTCTTAGGATCCAGCACATGGGGGTTTGAGGGGCGAGGAGGATTAAGCTGTGAAATGTCTCTCAAGTTAGTGTGCACAAGGTGTTTTAGAAGCTTCTAACTCAATAACACCCCAATGGTTTTTCGTGACGATGGGCATGTCCTTGAGGCAGGTGGCATCCCACGCTGAATTTGGAGGGGAAGGGAGACAGAGCACTTCCAGGAAAAGGGCTCAAGGATTTGTAACAAAAAACAGTGTAGTTTTGCTAGTCTTCGCCATGGAGAAATGCGGAACCATTTTGGTTGAAATGAGTGGAAAGAACCTGCCCTAAAAACCCAAAAATTTGAGAGACTGTTCACTCTTTTAAAAAAAATAAAAAAAAAATAGAGAAGTGTGGTGGGGTAGGAGCAAGTCCTCAGATGTAGAAAAGGCAAACATAAAGGCCAGTTCCCATTGTGGATAGGAAGGAAGGCCAAAACTGGCATGAATGAGTGAGAATGGGTATTGGAGACACTCACCAGTGATCGAGCCAGCAAGCCCTGGCCAAGGCTGCTGGGGCAACTGCTGAGGCTCTGGCTGCTGGGAAGGAGCAACCCCTCAGTAGATGCATCCAGGAACGACAGGGCTATGGTTGAGGCTGCCAACAGACTAGATGACTCCTTGATCCTTTTGAACACTCTGGTTGGATGAGATAATAAAAATCTAGATTTGGGCCAACTTTTGAAAGCAAAAGTTGTTACCAAAATGAACAATTGAAATGCATGGGTTTTTTTGACTTTTGGGGTTTTTCTTTTATGTTGGGGAAAAAAAATGGGGACAATCTTGAGGCTCTACCACAACATTATATATAAACATGGATGCGCTAAGTTAAAGTGTTTGTTGCAAGCTTTAGTTATAGGCTCGGACAATGTGTAGTATAGTGCTGTCCTCTGATGTCCACTATAACACAAGTAGAGAATATTGGAATAATATATGGTAAATAAATGTATTAAAAGGCTGTGATTAAACCATGCATTATAAGATTCTCTTGAAAAAGTCCAGCCTGCTTTTTGTTATTTCAGCAGTTCGGCCCTGTGCCCATGGACTCAAACGTTCATGTATTTCATTCTGCTGTGAAGAACATCCACCTTCTCTGCAACGCCACTTTCCAGTTAGGTTATTTTTGAGGTGGGTTTGATAGCGGTTCTGTACTTTGGAATAAAGGAAATTATGTTTAAAAAATCCCAAACACCTCGATACCGTACCTGCCATAAAATGAAAAGATAAATAAATTTTCTGCAAGTGACTGAGCTATTGAATTTTTTTTCTAAATTCATTCTTTGACAGAATAGCATAAGTAAATGCTGGAGAATGGAAAGCGATTAAAAATGTACAATTAATAGCAAAAGCGAGATAAGCAAATGTTATGTGTACAGATTTGCATCCTGTGGCATAAAGAGGATTAAAAAATTAATTTACCAGTGGCATTTATTTTAGAAAGGTCCTGAGGCCAGTTCACATAAATAACTCTCCTAATGTGCGAGGGCCCTAATGAACTCAATGGGACAAAACCAAGAGTCAGTTGAGGAAGAAGAATAGGAAAAAAAAAAAAGAAGAATCTATATTAATTTTTTTAATCAGGTAAAATACTTAAAAAAACATATGAAGATGGTGAGACTAGAAATTAGAATTATCTGAATGCAGTTTGTGGTAGCTGGGAAGATTTTGGAACGTGATGGCATAAGGAGATATGATTTGTAAAACGAATTATTACCAATATTTCATCTTGAAACAACTGTAAGTCAGCCTCTAAGTGATGAGGAATTGCTTCATTTTCCGACAGTCTGAAAACTGATTCTGACACCCCGATCCATCCGTGACTGGATTAACTGAAGTGACATTTTTTCAGAAAAGAACAAACAAAGCGCACGGCATCCATCGGCGATGAGTCGGCAGAGGTGGCGTTCACAGATTCCCTCCTCGTCAGCCCGAGCCGTGGCGACGTGCCAGCTCTCATTAGCATCAGCCCTCCGCTCCTCTTCCCAAACCACATATGCTTTGCAAAGTGCTCGTGCCTCCCATGTATGACAAGCGCTTAGGGTGGTAGCGGGAAAATGTTTGCAGAAGTTAATGTTTGCCTGAAAGGACTGCTGCTGTCTCCTCAGTCATTTTATCACGCGTTATGGTTTGGTATGTGCCCATATGGATTCCTCTTCTCCATGCCACCCGTGTGCTGCGACGAGACTTACAGAACTATACGGTGTGTTAGAAACTTCAGCCTTGAAAGTTGTTGCAGCTCCAGTTTCTAAAAGCGGACGTCTCCTTACGGAACGACTCACATGCCTGAATCTGGCTTGACAGATTCATGACAAATTCCTTGGGGATTTTCTTTAAATGCTGCTGTGCTATTGACATATTTCCTCAAAACCCGTCCTGTCATGCTAGATCAAAAATTGTTGCGGTGGAAGTTGTTCGTCTGTAGGTCGGAGACAGATTGTTGTTGGGTTGTACTGACAGCTGGTGTTTAGTAATCTGTTTGTGTGGTTGTGTGGCAGGAGGATTACCGCGTGGGCAGGTATCTCTAGGAGACACCTCGCTTTGCGTGTTTCCTCACTACTACCTCTGAAAAAAGTCATTTGCTTCTAAACACTTCCCTGCCACGCTTAGCGTTTTATATCCTGCCAAAAAATCGCTGTTTGAGTCTGAATATGGCAAAAAAGGAGAAAGTTATTACTAAGTGGCCTGGTGCACCCTTCTCCCTCTCGTGTAGTTGCAGGTTTGTCCTTGCGTACAGGGCTAAGGGTAAGTACAGCACATACCAGTTATCCAGTGCCTGAAATAATTTGGGTGGAATTTATTATCATTAGCATGCAGAAAGGGCAAAGCCAGTTGCCGCATGAGTTCATTACGAGGGAATTATTTCCTTATATACATTTAGTAAGACTCAGCCCTAAGTGATGTTGCCTCATTAAATTCAAGAACTTGGATACTGTTATCCCTCTTCCAGATTTAATAGGCATGCTTTTTCCAAAGGGCTGCTTGTCTATAATCGGCTGCATCGCATGCAGACACCTGACAGATGCTCAGTGGATTTCTGCCTCTGATGAGGGCTGGAGCTTTGATGAATGTGGAAGAAGGGCTGTCGGACAGGCCTGAGGTGTGAGGGTGCAGGGATGCCACCACGGCAGATTTTGCATGTACGGAGAGCCTGGAAGAGGATGCTGTGAAATAAACATTTTTGTTAGCTGGTTACCCGACAGCTTGCGTTGGCCGAAGGTCACCGCGTGGTTTCTGTCGTCACAGGAGAACTTCTGTCTCTGAGCGAGGGGTGAGGAGGACACCCACTAATAAGGGACTCAGCGTTATATCCTCGATGTGCCACGCTGGAAGACAAAGGGACACTGTCTATGCTCATAATCCCTCATTTGAAAATTAATGAACAAATGACAGGCTACGGACGTGATGGCTATGAAACCTCTCATATTGGGCAAGAAGTGCTTTCCCACTGAGTGCTTTCTGGTTAATGATTTGGTTTCGAATATGAGTAAGTCTTTGTTGCTGTGCAGTGGTTCTGGGCAAACTAGTTTGGGGGGAGGGGATAGGCCTTTTGAAGGATGCTTCACGCCTACATTAGAGAAATACTTATTTTTCTGAATTCTTTCCAAGGCAGCATCATAAAATGCAGATTACTGATGCAAAAGGTCTTTTTGATCGTCTGTGGAACTGCTGTGTCCCTACAGGGAAGTTGTTTTCATTAACCAGCTCTGGTTTACATTTCTACATTTCAGATTTATGTACAAAGTTAATAATACTCATACAGCACAAAATAGCAGGGCGAGTAATTTTCTCCAGGTAATTAAACGTTGAGCCTTTCCTACAAAACCAGATACTCTGTAAGCTGTGAACCTAAAAGCCTGGCTTGGTTTCCTGCTGACTTACGTTCCCAATTGCTCTGCACGGGGCAGTGCTCGTGCGTTTCCTTCCTTCTCCAGCAGGCAGGAGATAATACTGGGTTACTCGCAGCCTATGTTGTGTTCCGGCCGCATGGCGTGCCAGTAAATATGTTGAGATTTGCCAGTCAGCTGCTCTCAAACAGAATTTACAATGCCCTTTTTCTCAGTGGAGGCACTAGTTTGGAACTTCCCTGTTCGCCCGCGACTGAGGGGTTCGGGTGGATGGGAGAGGCTGCGCAAGTGTAAAAAACCTCGTTTCCTCAACAAGCTGTCCCAGAAAATAGCATTTTTTTTTCCTTTGCCAAGAAAGAAAGACGTTCTCATCAAACCAATCTATTTCAACATTATAGCCTTTATCCCCTGAATAAAGATGCACAGTTTTTGCCAACCCCCTGCTCATTACGCAGGATTTTCATTTCTCTCTGAAGGTTTTACGCTTGAGTTTTTACATGCAAGCAGGGTGGGTGAATTCCCAGGAAAGAGGGGGGGTGTTCACAGGGGCCCCCAACGCCCCTGGTGTGCTCATGTCCTGTCCCCAGGGCTGGTGGGAGAGGAAAGAGTCAGTCCCGCTGATGAAGGGTGTTGCACCTTCCTTGGGGTGAGCTGGAGGAGAGCTGGTGCTTACTGGGAGGTAGTTTGGAGGGAAATTTGAGCGTTTTTCAGTCAAACTCTGAAAACCAAGCCTGGCATCCATTCAATAAACCCTAACTTCGCCCTGATGTTCTCAAGATGATAATTGAAGCATTTTTACTTTTTAGAGCAGCATTTTGGGAAGCAGTGGCTTTGTCAAAGATTTCAGTGCGTTGGTGTTGTCAAGGCATTAGTGGCAGCGCGGGGACCGCAATATTAAGAATATTGTAAAACGGGTTTTTTTTGCTTGTTGCTTTGCAACTAAGAAAAACTGAGACCAGCTCTCGATGCCACTCATTATTAAACGCTTTCTTTAGCAAATGGGCTTGAACACAAACGTAGTCGTTCATCTCCCCCTGAACTCCTAATGCTTTTGACATATTTTCTGAAGTTCCCATCGTGAGCTGTGGCCTTTGGACTCCCCGTGGTTTGCTGGCAACGTCCAGACCTGAAACTTTATTTTTCCCTCTCATAGTATTAAAAATCAGTGAGAAAAAGTTGCTTGCTATTAGGATTAACTTAAGCTTCAGTTTCTCTTCACTCCATTTTCTGTTCATTCTCACACTTGCAAAACAAGTGACCTGCCATTCAATGCTGTGCCTGGTGGAGCGGTTCTGCACTGCATCCCATAGGAGTCAACAGCCGCAGCCCGATTGCTGGTGATGGGAGGATGACTGTACCACGAGGCAGCAAATGAGTGCTGTGTCATCACTTGGTGGGAAATATATCCAAAAAAGGATCGTGTATCTGTGAAAATAGCGAGATGCAGAGAATAATGTTTTAGATGAAAGGTTAAAGGAATTGGATATATTTGGGATTTTTTTCTGCATATGCGTGAAAGGGTAAGAGAGTATTTTACTGCAGACTGGTAGATCTGTAAAGAAGATTGTCGGTCATAAAATATCTAATTAATGCTATTGATTAATCTTCTTGATGTGGGTTAAGCAGCCTTTACAGATCATATATCTATATCTATACAGAGAAAGAATAAATATTGTATTTCACATCACCAGGCAGTGAGCTCTGACATCCAAAACACAGGTTACCACCCTGCTCCGTATGGGCTAACGAGGTGTTGATCCCTGCACCAATGCTGTGTGTGTATATATAGGAATATTATTTTGGCATTGGTCTCTCCAGGCTTCCAGGACTAGTCATTATATCTCACTTCATTGACAACAAGTAATTGTAAAAT
Organism: Psophia crepitans; assembly: GCA_013399095.1. Lineage (NCBI taxonomy): Eukaryota > Metazoa > Chordata > Aves > Gruiformes > Psophiidae > Psophia > Psophia crepitans. Next base: position 1,306,248 of record VWZZ01001977.1, read on the forward strand.
AAAGATATAGCTTAATAAATGATTATGAATTGTTATTTATTGACTGTGTCTATGTAGGTGGTGGTTCACTTCCCTGCTGAGTTGTCCAAATTAGTGATGTGGATGCACTAGATAACATAATTTACTTGTTTTTAGAGCAAGACATGAGACCAAAGCTCTTTTCTTCCTATTTCCAGTGATAAAGTCCTTGGTTTTAGTCAAATTGTCAGATTTCTCTGACTCAGTTTGTTTTTTTCTGTCTTGAAGCCCACCACTTTCACCCATCTGCAACTCGTCTCCGTTGCCTATTTGAAAAGAGGGCTAAAAATATTTACAGGCATTATCTCAACAGTCGGTTGCAGAGAGACAGCAGTTTGCTGACGTATCAGGGGCAGGTGCATGCTGACATCCGCTAGAGAATTTAGAATAAACAAAACCAATTCACTGGCTGAAAATTTAATTCTTAAGCAAAGGTGCCACATCTCATAAACTGGTGGAGGGTCTTCTGATGAATCCTGAGGTCTCTCTGAAAGAAACGTGGTCGTGTCTGTAATACAGATTTACAGCCTGAATACATCCAGTGTGGAAAAATGCACATATAGAAGGTCTGTTTGTATTGTGTCTAAGAGAATCTCTGTTAGAAGTCAGCATAGCCTAGTGCGTGCTTGTTGGAAGTGACCATACTCAAGTAGGTTTAGTTACTTAGGTGCTACATGGAGCCTCATGGTACTTTCAGTAGTTTGGCTGTATATAATTTATTGATAGGCCAACTGCCCAGTTTGATGCTGTTCTGAACAGAAACCCTCCTAGATAGTGAGTGCAGATGTAGGTGATAGGATGCTGGTAAGTGTGAAAAACAAACAAAAAAAAAGCAAAGGGTTGGAAGAGCTTGAGATTGCTATGACAGTCAGACAGAAATGAGCTGAGTTTGGGAATGCATTTTGAAAATATTTAAAATATAATTTGCTGAGCTGTAACGGAAGATAAACATTAAAATCTTTCTTGCTTGAGTTCAGCTGACTTCTTTTAGAAGCAGAAGAGTTCATTGAATAAAGGGCGGAAGGACAAACCCAGATATTTTAAGATCAGGCTTTGCAAGTACTGCATATAGGAAAATACAGTGCTAAATGCTTTCTCCTTGACAAATGGGTTTCTGCTGCCACATGATCCATATTTCTAGCTCTGCGATGTATCACCCTGAAAATTGCAAAACTAAGTATTAAGAAATATGCCTTGAAAATGGGCCAGCTAAGTTCCTTAAAAGGATCTGAGAGAGGATGACTCACTACTTAAATGGCCATTCATTGCATCTGCAGAGCATTTCAGGTTAAATTCTCTGAAATAGTCATGATTTCTTGTAGAGGCTCCTCTGTGTTGCAGAGCCAGTGCTGCAGCAGCAGCAGCCCATTGCTCAGGTCCTGGTGAGGCAGGAGGAAGAGAGGTGGCATCAAACTGGAAGAAGAACAGGGGGCTAAGAGAGGCACCTACAGCCATCCTGAGCAGCGAGGAGGAGGAGCACCGAGGCTACCCCTAAGAAGGTTTGACATTTATGAGTCAATTAAAAGCTGATCTAAAGCAAGTTTTGGGTGTGGAATGGCTGGTTAACCACTGGGGTCACCAGAAAGGAGCATATGTGAAATATTGTCTCCATGTCCCAATGTGCTGCTTGTGGCCTGTGGGGCAGGGCTGGGGCAGCACAGTGGTGCATCGGACCACTCTGAAATGTTTGCAGCCTGTTGATGCTTGGACTGTAGGTGGTATTTTGTATCTCTGTTCATTCTTCCTTTGCTCTCTTTGCTTTTTGGTATCACAGAGCCTTGTTAAAGCAGAAGGGTTTTTTTCTGAATTTCTGTCTTAGCCTCGACAGTTTGTGGGGTTGGTTGGTTGTTTTTATTTTTCCTTCTCTTCTCTCTATAAAGCCTGCTTTCTCAATCTCTTGCTGCTGTTCCCCTGCGAGCAGCAGGCTCCTAGGGCACAGCTACTCCTGATGGCCCTCTGTAGCTCAGCATGCCGATGGGGCAGAGTTGAAGTGACAGATCTTGAGCTAGTGCAAAATGGAGATATTTATTCTCAAGTGAGTGGTGCTTTTTCCTTGTTAAAACACATATAAAATAACCTTCACTGGAACAATGACTTTTAAGATTCCTGTCGTATTGGTTGTACAGGGATTTGATTTTTGCCAGTTCTTTGCTGATCAAATATACCACGTTTTCTTTACAAACTGTAATTCTGGTATGGAGTGCTTCAGTTTTGAAGAACCTAAATTCAGGTGCTCTGTAGGAACCTACCTTTCAGAAAACACTGGCTTCATCTGCTGAAAAGCAGATGCTTTTAAGCATTCATCATTGTTGTAGAGTATCCTACCACAACCATTTGTGACCTTAAACAGTCTCAGCTGGCACAAGTAGGTAAAGCCACCAGGAATGTGGAGGCGCACAAGCCTAATGAGCTCCACGTTGAGCTGATTTGGTATGTGCCAGGTTTTGACTGGCAGCCTTTCTTGCCTCCTTCTGACTGGAACCAGCTTCTTTCCATCTTTTCAGTAAATGGAGGTTGCTGCACGTTGAGGCAGTGTCTTTCATGGTTATTTCTCATAGCTTCTGATCCGTATTTGAGGAACCTCTACTGAATTTTTCAGTTTGGTTGGGTTGGGCTAATATGTTTTTGCTTCTTTCATTCAATTACTCATTTTTCTTCTTTGAAATTTGAAAGAAAAATAAAACAAGAAGAATCCAGTTACATGGACTTCCAGATTTTGAAGATTCATCTAAACTGTGTGATAGTCTCTTGCAGTTCCTTATGCATGAAGGATCCAAACTCTGCTGAAGTCAATGTGAATCTCTTGCTAACTTTCATGTTATCTTCATGGTCATTCTACCTTTGGCTCATATGGACAGTAAGTAGAAGTAAATGTCAGTTATCTTTTCAGACAGAGGTGCTAGTAGAGACACCACATTTAATGGGACTGTCCTAGGTTGTTGTCTTGAAAGCTCAGAATAAAGGAACTTAAATAAAATATACATATTTTATTCTTATTACTGGAAAAATCTCATGTTAAGAAGTTTATGTGGGACAGGTGGAGAGGAGCAGGAAGGAAGGATGAGGAGGGAAAATAATCTATTGCTTAACAGTAATTGAAACTGGGGAGGGCAGAAAATTGCACCTGAAAAAAGAACAGCTATCCTAAACATCACAATATGAATTCAGGATAAGAGGATGTTCTGTGGAAAATCGATACGTATGTTGATGAACAATACATGTTGACATGAGTGTCAGTACATTCTACTCATGTATGAAACTGTGAGGAAAATAGTATGTTTTCTTTCTATCTGTTGTTAGGTGTGATTGAATAGAAGAAATGCTGTGATTTCTTTTACAAAGTCTGTATAATGGCCAAATTTGCCCTGAGTTTGGGAAAGAGGAGGAATATTTTATTTACCAATCACAGAATCAGTTTTAATTTTAGGTATTGATTCCTTTTTCTGTCAGTTTTTTGTATTCTTGTCCGTCTCCACCCTGAAATCCAGTTCTTTATGTGGAGCGTGTCTGCGTATGTTCCGCAGGTGTGTGGTTTGCAGTGGCAAACCAATATTTTCCTTTACAAAGTACATGCATAGCAATTTTGCCTCGGGTAAATGCTTTCTCCGGGAAAACCCATTCAGTAATGCTTCCGGGCTTGTACCTCCAGATGAAACAGAAATCTGCCTTGCTGGTAAGATGTGAGTAAATTTTCATGGCGATGACAGCTGAAGGAAAATTAGCAGGAAAAAAAGTTATGCTCTGTAAGGGGGGGGAGAAAACAACCAAACCCAGTAAAACCCTCAGAATATATATCCATGGTAGGCCCACTGCTTTTTCTTAGCTCTTGACGGGATTTTCTGTCTCCTGTGAACGGTACTGAGCATTTTGGGGACTGGCACTCTTCTGCTGTGTTGGATGTATGCGTTAAGTAGCGGGAATGGGTACGCACTGGTTGTCTTTGGAAGGGAGAGAGACATTTACGGTGGTGAATTGTGTCGTTGTCAGGTAGGTGCTGTGTTATTGAGGTTTGACTATTAAAAAAGACAGACATTCACATTTCTGTGCTTGGTTTTTTTTTAATGTAAGGTCAGAGATTTGACTAAACTGCAAGGTACGCACCTGAGTGTTTAATTAGTTTATTTTCTGTTTTGAAGCTGCATTTTTTGTCACTATATGGTGTTAATAAGGTTCGATCTTCCTCCTTGCTCAAAGCTGGAGGTTTGGTCTGCTGTAGTTTTCCAGCCAGCACAGGCACCGCGGTCTGAGGTGCCTATGCATCAGCGGTGGAGCGTGTGGCCACCTTATAATTAGCTTGCATTACTTGATGGCTCCTCTTTTAGGTGGGAGAATTACATAACTTAACGTGAGTAATACTAATTATTTTGGATCTGTCGTTGCACAACTCATGATGAATAATGCAGGTACTGCTGTCACACTAAATGCAGCTGTTGGGGATTTGTTGCCTTTCCCCCTCATCGTCTGTCTTGAAGTATTGTGACATGGGATGACACTGATAAACCTGAGTTCTGTAATTAAGTTTTATTTTAACGAGCCTGGAAAATATTCAATTTTGCATGTTCTCGTAGCTTAAATGTGGCTTAATGAGTCTTCCAGCTTTCCTGTCTGGTTAATACACTGCTGACATTTCTCCATTTGGATAACAAGATTCAGTAGGATAAAACTATCTTCAAAATGCTCCACACTGGCATATTTAGGTTTTCATATTAATGGAGATATTTTTGTGCCATTAGATCAATGATTCTTTCAATTTATCTGTAGAATGCCAGGTCAGGCCTGTTACTAAGCAAATAACACCAAAAGAGGAGGGGGGAATTTCAGTGACTATAAATTTGATTTTTCTGAAAGAATTCACCTGATTTTTCATGAGCATTGGTGTGATTGGGATCTCGTTTTGGTTTTTTTTGGTACTGCTGCTTCTAGAAAGCAAGCTTTAAGTCTCCTTTTACAGGCTTTTGCATTTGAAAAAAAAATAAATTGTATTTGATGAAAGCAGCGGCTGAAACCACAGGCTTCTCAGCCCCTTGCTGCAAACTGTGCACGGAGCCAACTGAATATGAAGCTACACAGAAACAGCTACGGTTAGGTGGGATCTTCTTAATTCCTTCCACAGCACGCCAGCAGAGCTGCTGGCTGCCTCGCTAAAGAAAAGGCAGTTATATGTGTTGGGTGAGGAATTTGTGTATATTCAGCTTTTTCTGGCTGAGCTGATGCCCCAGTTATGAGAGCTCTGTCCATAATGTGTCCAAACTGGGATTTTTTTAGAGTGAAGTTGATCCCCTTTAGGCACAGAAACATGAAGTTAACGGTCCTTTTTTTTTCTTCCCTCCCTCCCCTCCCTCGTTCCCCAGTCCCTGTGGCTGTTCAGTATTAAAAAAGACTGCATCTTTTGGTAGTAAATTCAGCAGGCATCCTCCTGCTGCAGAGGAGAGCTGGATGTTCCTTAGCAGGGCTACAGGTTCCCAAGCCCCTCGCCAGAGCTTTGCCTTTGAGACTGAAGCGGCCGAGGCGGTTGCTGTGCCGTTGCACCTCGCCACGTGCTCTCAGATGGTTTCAGGTTCTCCATGGGTGTACACAAGCTTTCACGGAGCTTGTCCTAGTGGAAAAGATGCCCCAAATTTACTCTGGCAGTATGGAAAGCTTAGTCTAATTTTCAGAGTTCATTCCTGTAAAAGGAGGATGCACTGATGGCCAACTCTTTCCCAAACGGAAGGTTCGAAGGCTGCTCCTGGACTAGAGAAAGGCAATTTAATTCAATCTTAGACTTGGAAATAAATCCAAACATATCCAGCTTTGTCAGAGTGGTTGGGAATATGAATGACACATTTCCAACTGTAGTTTTCTCCCTCAATTGCGGCTGGAAAGGCTATGAAACAGGACTAGGAAAAAGTTGACAGTTGAACTTGATGATCTTGGAGGTCCTTTCCAACCTTAGGGATTTGATGATTCTATGAGAGTTGGCTGTTTGATGATTCTTGCTGTGAAAGAGTCCTCTGAAGTTCACCAACTTAACTTCGCCAAGTCACGAGCCATTCAGGAATGATGCGTGTTGCAGTACAAACCAAGTTGGTATTTCCAGAAAATAAGTGAATTCAAGATATATTTATTAGCTCTATGGCTTGAACTCAAAGATCTTCAAATGAGAAAGAAATTGTTCAGTTTTCCCAGTAGAAACATTTATAAAGGGAAGGAATAGTCTGAAAGATTGGCCTTTAATTTCTAGTCTAAGGTCAAACAGAGCAATCACGTATAGACATACCAGATCTATTCTATGTATAGAATGGTAGAAAAATCTGTTCTGAAGCATCAGTTAACACTATCACGTTATGTTTTTAGGTATGTAATTACAATCATGCTGCATTTAGCAAGTGTGAATACTTACATTCCAGTGATTTGTTATCAAATTGGTCATGGGGTTTAATTTAGATTAAATTCAGAAACTCTGTGTTTGAATATTGCTCTGTACTTTATGCCTTGTGGGCATAGAGTGTAGAGGGAAAACATGAGAAGATGGAGAGGAAATAAACACTTCATTTGTAGAAACAATGATGCACTTTTTTTTTTAATATTATTTACACTAAAGGTCTGTGTATGGTAATGGAAACAATTCAGCTTGATGTAAACCCATTGCAAACCTGGGGTGCACTGCATACATCAACAGGGAAGATTAAGCACCCTAACCAGAGTCCGGTGGAAGCTAGTTTTTGGAATTGATAATTGTGAGACTAAATAATAAGCATGAGATATTAATTAGACTACTGGTATGTTATGGAATAAAGGTGTTTTAGCGTTAAGAAGTGCAATTGAACCAGATTGAGAAGAAATATTTCAAACTATTTTGTGCAGTAGGCTAAAGCAAATATTGACTCACTCGTACATTAATGCAAATAAATTAAATTATTAGGGATTAGTGACTGGTTTAGTCTGTAGAGAGTCCAAAGCAGAGAGCTTTAACCCTTTCACTAGTCTTGCTTGACTCTTACCTTCAGCTATAGCATCAGTCATGTCTGTCTCTTTGCACCGAAGCACTAGTGTTCTCGGGGGACGTCTTCGGTCAAATTAGTCCGTAATCTTTCATAACGTGCTCTCCAGAGGGTCTTAGTACTAAATGCTCTTGATAAGTAATAGTATATGCAAAGCAGGTCTGCACTCATAGGTCCTGTCATGTAATAAATGATTGAAGCATAGCAGGGAAGTACGCTGCAGTAAATCCTCTATTAGCTGAACCCAAGTTAGTAAAATTGTTATAATTTTACTATTTACTAATCTGAAATTCAGACATGTCCCTAAAGCTTGCTTATCCACACAGCCCTGGGTTCTCAGCAAGTCAGGATCACTCTCCAGTGATGTGTCAGTCTTGTTGCCTGGGTCCTGGTGGAACGAGGAGAGGGAGAAGCGCTAAAGGAGTAAGAAATAGTGAGCATTTTTCTCCCTTTGGCAGGGTGAGCTCAGTGAAGCTGTGAGGAGGTGAGTGGCGTGGGGTGGTGAGGACTTGTGCTGTGGAGGTGGGAGCTTGCACCAAGTCAGACAGCGATGCTATCGATGTGACCTTCTCATGGCTGTCAGACCTGATGGGGAGGTAGGAGGAAGGAATTGCTGGAGAACTTCTCAGTTTTTCATTGTTGTCACTAACTTCTCCAGAAAGGAAAATCTGGGTTTTTCTCTGAGATGTGTTGTATTGCACGCGGCTTCGTAGCTCCTGCCAGTCACCTCCGGAGCTCCTCTGAATGCCCCAGGTCTCTCCAGTTCCCCGGTTTTTATAGCAGTAGTGAGTGTCAGGAACCCAAGTGGCAGTCGCTTGCGCTTGTGTCCTGGTTTCCAGGTGTCATTTAATCTGCACTGGACAGCCCGCTGAGTGTGGAAGCTGTGGGCTCACAGCACTGTGCAGGAGCAGAGGATGTTCCCTGCTCAGCTCTTAGAGTGCTGAATTCCAATAAATTCACCTTGCTGCTTATCCTGGATACTTAATTGTGTTACCTGGGTTTTCTGCACTGTAATTCGTCACTTTTATGAGCTGGTACAGGGCCGATTAAAGCATTCTTTTGTTTTTAATTGCTGATTAAGCATCCTTTTGTTTTTATTAAAGGCCTGGATTTCCTGGCAAATTTGGAACAAACACCCCTCAAAATAAGGCTTAGGTAGTACTTTCAGCCCATGATTTTGATGTATTGTTACTAGAGTAGACCTGAGTATCCTATGGGAAGTCCAGGGACCATACTCATTGCTCATTGCTCCCATCTTAAGAAACTTCTGGTATGAATAGAGAAGGTGTCCAAAACGTGGAAGAAGAATGGCTGGACACAAAGTTCAGTAAGATCACATGCCTATCAGAGTTCAGCACTGAATTTCTGTCACCAAAGACCATCTTCTTAATAAAAAGCACCACAACGATTTGACAAAGCAGCGGACTGCCATGACAAGGTCAGATTTGAGATTTTTAATCCACACCATGCTTTTCTGAGCTCACGCTCTGCCCTCGCAAGCGTTTCATTGAGTGCAGGAGAAGGACTGTTTTGTGCGTGGAGCTGGTAGAGTTGGAACACAGACCAACGCAGACCTCAGCTGCTTGCTCCTGCCTGCCCTTACTAAGAAGAGCATTTGTTTAGGTCCAGCAATTTCGCTAGTGCACCGTATATATATCATTAGGAATCACTAGCCTAATATCTTGTTTCATTATGGATGACAAAATAAAACATTAATAGGTTTTTTAATATGAACTGGAAATTAAATATTCATTATTTCTTATGACTTGAGTGTCAGTAAGCTTTTAATATGCTGTAACTCAAAAAGTCTTCGCTTTGCTCTCTGCTTGTACCATTTTAATTTATGAGTATAAAGGTCATCTGAGCGTTGCTTCCGGCCCATTCTCTTGCTCAGCAGCTCCCAGCTGTATGACCTGTCATCGTGTGTGCTGGTGGGTGGCTGCTCATACGCATCATAACATTGTCTGACCTCTGGTATGCGCCAGCTTTGGGCAAATAGAACCATAGAATCTCCCAAGTTGGAAGGGCCCCCTAAGGCCCATCAGCCCAACTCCTGGCCCCACACAGGCCCAGCCTCATCACAGCAGATGACTGAGGGCGTTGGCCAGACGCTGCTTGAACTCAGCCCAGCTCGGGGCGGTGACCACTGCCCTGGGGAGCCTGTGCCAGGGCCCCACCACCCTCTGGGGGAAGAACCTTCTCCTGATCCCCACCCTAACCCTCCCCTGGGGCAGCTCCAGGCCGTTCCCTGGGTTCTGTCGCTGGGCACCAGAGGGAGGAGATCAGCGCCTGCCCCTTGGCTCCCCCTCGGGAGAAAGCTGTAGGCCGCCATGAGCTCTGCCCTCAGCCTCCTCTTCTCCAGGCTGAACAAGCCCAGGGCCTTCAGCCTCTCCTTATACGCCTGCCCCTCTAGACCCTTCACCATCTCTGTTGCCCTCCTTTGGACACAATCTCTTCCTCAAGCTGGACCAGTTCTCACTAACTGCTTTTTCAGTATGCTTCCAACATGTGGTTATAAAAGAATGGCCATGTCTGATGGGGAAAGAGAAGCACTGGGCCATTCACGTGTGCAGTGTCCCAGAGGGATTTGCCGGACCGTGTTGTGGTGGCCGGGGAGCTGTAAGGGGAAAGCCCTGTTCATAATATAACAGTAGTTGAGGTGAGAGGGACCGGCTTTGCATTTTCTTTCTTAAGGCTGTTTGTGTCCTCTCTTTCACTTCCACAGCCCCGTTTTGTTTCTGGATAGTTGTCTCACTCCTTCATCCTTCTAAGCCAGCTTTCATTCAACTTTCTATCCTGAATTCTCCCCTTTGGATTTGATTTTGTTCCAATAGGATGTATTCATATTTGTTTCTGAGTGTGCTGCAAATATTGACTGTCCATTGTCCTTTAATGCCATGTATTTTACATTAAAACGCCATATGCGTTTTTGCAGCATGTTTTCACAGAATAGGAGCAGAATCTGCACACACATGTATGAAGTCTTTGTTGTGTCTTAGTCTTACTCAGAACCCAGTCATAACCAGACGCTGCTAGTTAACACCAAAATACCGTAATCATTAGTCGTGTAAGTCATTGTATGTCCCTGTAAGTACGGTCTTAGTTCTGCTGATTAAGATAAGCAGCAGTGTGAAAATCAGTATTTAAAACGGGGGGTTTAAGATGACTTAAAAGGTACAAAAAGTTGATTTTATTTATTATGAATAACCAGTAATATACGAATAATGGGATAAGAGAGCCTGTCATTCACGCTTCTTGTAATACAAGTTGCATCCTGTGGATCTGGGGACTGAATTTGGAGTTGCTGGAGCACGATGGCCCCTTTGCTGTCCTCCTGAAACTAGAGCTCAGTGCAGGTCCTGCTTATGGGTCCCGGTCTCTGCCGCTGGGTGAGCGGGCTGCTGCCCTGACATTGCTGTCCTTAATACCATGAAATTCCTCATTACCCTTGTTGGTCCATCTCCTTTGGATTGTGTATGCAGTGATCACAAGATCCTGGGAAAATAACTGTTTTATTTTAATAACCTAAATACAGTTCATTGCACTGAAGCTATAATGACACCTATACTGTGATGTTATGGTTTTATGCTATGTTGCATCTGAACGTTTTCAAGTAATAAGTTCCTCACATCCAGGTTAAAGAGAATTCTTTATTAGATACATGATCTCCCCTGAAAGAAACTGCACATTTTGCTTTCCGTATGATTAAACATTTTGCTACCTAGAAAAGCAAACTAACTGTTCAGTTTGTACAACGACAGATCTGCAGTACGGCAGACGCTTACCTGGTGAGGTGATTGCTGCTCTCTGATGGCCTGGATTCTGTCTGCAGACAGTAGTATGCTGAGTAGTAAAATGAAGTTGTCACTAGTGATGCAATCTTAGATTGAGAGATATTTTATTTTCATGCCAACAGACTTAGAAGTCCAAATTTCTGACCCAGATGAAGAAACAAATGCCGATTTCTGGCTGCTGGGTGTTGCGGTTACTGCCATGAGTAGGGCCATGGGTGATATCAGCGTGGCAGGGAGGAGATGGAATAGCAGTAGGCCTAGAGAGAAACTCCAGCACTTGATGAAAAAAATAATACAATCAATTAATAGATAATCAAGTGTTAATAATTTAAATGATCTTGGGGAATCAATGTTGTTAATATTTAAACATTATTCTGATAGATTAAAATTAATCACAGTATTACCTATCTATCCGGAGGCATCCTAGTGATGAATTGAAGTCTACCGCCTGATATAAGGGATTTCTGTAACACATTTCAACATCAGGTTATGTTTTGTGATGCAAAAGAGGTTGCATGAATTTCCGATGTGTTATCTACATTTTTACAAGCATTCAGGGAAAAGAACCTCAATGTCTGTAATGAAATACATTCAAAAAGAAATTGTGTTTTGATCTGGGTTTTGGGGGGGGGGGGTGTTTGAAATTCAGAAGGTGTTGCTTTGCTATTGCTGCTTCATGTGACAAAGCAGCCGAGCAACCTGGCCCTGGCAGCGAGCGCAGGCACTGTTGGATACGTGGCTGGTGCCCCAGCTCTGCAGTGCAATGTCAAGTGCCTCTGGTGCAATTCTGGTCCACGGCAGCGGACAGACTTTTCCCGCTGGTGTGCTATTTGTATCAGTGTTACCCAGACCGGCTGTGACAGCTGAAGTCTTAAATGGAAGAGAAGCAAGTCTACACGAAGGTGCTCCTTGAGGTGTATGAACTGTAGACTTTAACGAGAGAATGTTCCTACTGAATTTATAAAGTGATGTCTCACTTTTGGCTGTTTCTCCAAAGGTTCTTCAGCGCATGTCCATTTTAATTTAGTTTTCTTGCAGTATTTGAATCCTATAAATTGCTTCAACTAACACTGCAAAAGGCTGGATGATGACAATTTTGTCATGAATTTTATTTGTAAATCCTGAATGCAGTAGTAGGATGTTTGAATTCCTTACTGGACTGTATTTTTTTTTGCAAAAGGCAATGTCTGTTATATTACAGGAGGAAATCACCGGTTTCATCTTCCCTGATCTTTCCCTTTCCAGACCTATGCCCTTTTCATATAAGCTACGGCTGCAGGTATGTTTTTTTTTTTATTTTATTTTGAGATACAAGTGAATTCTCTCAAATCATCTGTGGCATTACAGATCAAAATTGTTATTGCCCATCTGAAATGGCAAGAGTGAGAGGTCAGGGAGCCTGAAGAAAGAGCTAAAGAGCTTTGGTTGTACTAAACTGGCTGCAATGTTAGCCTAGGTGGGCCAAAGTGGCTTAGGTAGACAATGGCCGATTGAGTTGGCCGCATGCAATAGCGTATATACTTCGGAAAATTTAGTAGGTACTGGGTCAGCAAAGGAAGCAGGGCGCAAACTACGCAAAATTATCTTGGAATGGAGAATAAATAGGAAGGCAGCATCTTTATTTTGTAGTCTGGACTTTTACACATGCATTAGTTTTCCAGGTAATTTTAACTTGACAGATTTGTAGCAATGAATATATTTCAGCCTTGAAAACATGGCAGTTCTCCAAGTCCTTAGAAAAACTTGTTTCTGTTGTCCTCATCCCTTTTCCCAATTCATCTCTCAGCTCTAAAGGTGAAATATTTTATTTGCAACGTTTTGGATTCCAAAAGTTAGGTTTTTTTATTCAGTGTCTTCTGAAGCAAGGCCAGACTAAAAATTCAGACTCATGAGAGAATCCAGACTTGCAGGTTTTTGCTTTCACTGAGATTCTGCTTTGAGGCACCAGGTATTTTCTGTGTTACTCTATCTGGGTTTTTGCTTTAATTTGCTCCTGTAAGGGGTATGTTTGCCACAACTCACACCACAACTGTATATTGTTTGCAAAACATGCGGTCACTCTCTTTTTAAATGCTCTGACCAATAAAGCTCCATCATCTGGAGTTAAGACCATCTTCACATCAAGTCAGTGTTGAAAGAAGGTTCAAATCTTGGCAGGAGTAAACCCTGTGAGCAGCAGATTGCTCACAGTGCGGTGGTACAAGTGACTGTCGTTCCAGCTGATTTATTCTAAAATTACAGACTTGCAGATTTGTGAACATCACACAAAGATAAGTGTTCTTTCATGTCTTTAATTTGTCACAGGCTTACATGCTAGAAACATTAGTCGAATAGCATAGAATAAGATACTGAGATTTGGATATATAATATGAAGAATAAGATTTAAATGGTAATTAGATTAATAGAATATTTTAATTACTTATATCATTTACTTAATCATCTCCATTAGATTTTGAAGCATCTCTAAACCAGGAAGCAGGTCCTCCTAGAAGATCTTGTTGAGATAATTAATGCAGGAGACAGATTTATCACAGTCAACACTACAAAAAGGGGAGAAACAAAGAACGTTTCCTTTGAGGTCAAGGTGCTTATCTCTCCTGCTTTTAAGATGCTTGGATGGAGGGCAGTTTCGGGGCCCCAAAGGCTGTTTTTGTGCATACTGCAGAATTCAGATGTATACATCTTTTTATCAGGAGTCACTCAGGTTTGTATGCCAAGGCTTGCTGGATCTGACTGGGGAGGTACAGGGGGAGCCACAGTCAGCCCACGGCTCTGCCAGCACGTGCAGGGTGGAAAAATACTTGAAGTGAATTTTCTTCTCCAGAGCTCACTATTGCATACAGAGTTTCTGTATTTCTAATTGATACAGAATTACTTTGAGGAAAGTTCCCTCTTCATTTGTGTGTATGTCTCTTTTTTTAATAGGTCATGATTTTCACTGAAATGCACTTGATTCTTTCTAGTTTTACTAAAATCCCCGACATCGCATGGTTCTGTTGGGATGAGAAGAGATCAATAAAATACATTCTTATGAGGACAAGCAGTTTAAAAGGTCTGTACTTGTGCTGCAGGGGACATAACTAATCACAGAAAGGCTTGGAAGAAAGTAAACTCAGAACAAAGTAGAGACTCTCCTACATGTCACTTTTCTAGGAAATCTCCCTTGAGAGAGGGGTCCTGAAGGAAAAGATGTGATTTCTGCGAAAGCTGTGTTCCCATTTGGGCATGCTATGATCTGTGAACCAGAAGAGGTGCTTATGGCAGCTCTTCTAGCTTAAATATACTGACTTTCCTTGTTTTAGGTGTTGTCACCTTTCCTTAGAAGAAGTGCTTTTTGCAGTACGGTGGAGGCTAGGCAGCAATGCATGACGGTGCTCTTGCCTCGCTGCTTTTGATAGCAGAAATCAAATCTTTCTGGTGAGGACAAGTAAAGGAGTTTGTTGCTGTACACCTTGGTCTCTTTTTGGTGTTCATGGACAGATGCTCGCATATGTTCTTGGACATATACCTATGGGTGCATGCTGGATGTGGTGGAGAGCTCCAAGAGCTCACACACATGCTAGGAAGACTACAGAATGGCTTGGGTTGTTACAGCTACCTGAAGTCTCTGTACTCAACCAAGATCTATATTTGCTCAAAAAAATACCTGCTCTGTTTCTCAGCTTCCCCCCTACCTAATGGGGAAGAGCACTGTGCTCTCTCTTAGCATGGCTTTTGAAGGCGGTTATATGAAGAGGAGATTTGAATAGTTGACCCAGAAAGCCAACCGTGCCGTGGGCTGCATCAAACCCAGTGTGACCAGCAGGGCCAGGACAGGAAAGACATGAAGCTGCTGGAGCGAGTCCAGAGGAGGTCACAAAGTTGATCCAAAGATCTGGAGCATCTCTCCTATAGAGACAGGCTGAGGGAGTTGGGTTTGTTTAGCCTAGAGAAGAGAAGGCTGCGGGGAGCCCTTGGAGCCCCTCGCAGTGCCTGCAGGGGCTGCAGGAAAGCTGGAGAGGGGCTGGTTGCAGGGCAGGGGGGGCCAGGCCAAGGGGAAGGGCCTGAAGCTGCAGGAGGGGAGCTGGAGCTGAGCTGGGAGGCAGCAATCCTTCCCTGGGAGGGTGCTGAGGCCCTGGCACAGGGTGCCCTGAGAAGCTGTGGCTGCCCCTGGCTCCCTGGCAGTGCCCAAGGCCAGGTTGGATGGGGCTTTGGGCAGCTTGGGCTGGTGGGGGGTGTCCCTGCCCGTGACAGGGGATTGGAACGGAATGATCTTTGAGGTCCCTTCCAACCCAAACCATTCTGTGATTTCTATGAGGAATGTGGCCAAGAGGGGAAGGGATATGAATTTTTTGGGGAAAAAAAAATAAAATCAAATGGCTTCCTGTTTTGGGGCTTCCATTCATTTTCTCTCCTGACTTGTTTTTAATTTCTTTTTTTCTTGGTGGGGGTGTCTGTGGGAGTAAAGGTAAGCATTTAATAGACGACTAACTGTATAATGACTATGATTAGCATTCACACAAGGTAATTTAGAAATGGGAAAAAGACAGCTCAGCAAGTCTAATAAATGCTTTCATGAGTGGATCTGCTTCCTCGGTGCTTGGGGAGAATACACAGACCAGAAAAAGAAAACCAAAAACTCACTCTGGAATTTTCAAATTACCCTGAGAGATTGGGCACGCAGATTGCTTATGGTATTAATGTGAACAGATCATCCAAATCCCTTGAAATATTGGTCTCAATCATGTCCAACGCCCGGAGGACTTGGTGTTCTGGAGGGAACCGTTTCTGCAGAGAGCTGGGAGTTTGTGCTCCCGCTCTGGGCTTCAGCGGCTCAGAGGTTTCAAGCTGTTGAGTCCCAAGGTTTTAAATAAGCCGTGGTGAGGAAAAAAAATCCTAGAACTGAGTGAAATCTGAATTAGGGAATGTTTCCTTCGCTCTGCAGAAGGCAAAGCTGTACTAGTGAACTGGGTCGGATCTGATATCTAGACAGCTCTTACCAGGGCTGCCCCGCTGTGTACGTGGGCTTACACAGGAGTCACCCCTGAAATGTCTGTTCCGTGTACATCATCTGTCACAGCTGCCCTGTCTGCTGGGCATCGATGCCCTTTTGGACAGACTTATGTTTTACACCATACTTGCACTATGACCAGTATAATATGAAACAACGAAGGAAGCAGGTGCACACTGTTTCTTAATATATTTTAAATTTTATTTTTATGTAAAAATAATTTCATTTTTACTCTTCCATTATTTTTCTCCTCTCCAGGACCAGTTTCTTATTTGTTTTCTCTTTTCTTTTTCGTGTTGTTACTATAATGGGCTGTCTCGGCTTTACAGCCATCAGAAACCTTGGTTTGATGAGGTTGGAATGAAACGTTAAAGGTTTAAATTATAAACTCAGAGGGAGAAAATCAGTGATGCATGATCGGTTGAAAGTTTTAAATATAATAGTCATATTTTTCATATTCACGCACAGGAACGGCTTATGTCAACTGTAATGTGACTTTTAATACATATTAATAGACTGTTATAATACGGATGGTTTGTCCACCGTTTGGCAGATGGCTGTGATATTAGAGGCTGCACAGTATAAATTAGTTGCTTACTAAAAGAAAACAATACACAAGCGATAAGGCCAGTTCTGTTCAGAGACGCAGTTCCAGTGCATCGCTCCTGCAACCAAAAGGATTAGAAGCAGGGTCAAATTTTCCAGCGAAATTAAATAAATAGATAAATTCCTGGGTCAGAGAGAAACTCGCTGTTGTTACGGCTTGCCCACGGCTTGTCCGTGTCCCTGGCTGTGTCTCTGTCATTTTGCTGCTGTCTCTTTGTCAAGGTCAGATGGTGCAAAGCCAAGGCTGTGGCTCAGCTCGCCCCTGGAAGGGTTGCAGGGGGGTACCCGCTCCGGCACGGACCCCCGTGGCTGCACGGTTTGGGCAGCCCAGGCTGCCTCGCTTGGACATGTGTAAGGCAGTAAATGTGACGTTATGTCAGATATGAAAGGAGTTGATGCCTGAATGTTGTGTCTTTTGGGGGTTTTTTTTGTGCTGTTCAGAAAACAGAATTAGCTGGTGATGAATCTGTGAGTTCTTTGAGCGTGTTACACATCTCAGGTCGTGGCCTGCCAAATGATAGGGGGTTTGTAGGAAATCACTTCAGCAAACACTAAAGGGCACTCACCTCCGAGCTGAAATGCAGCAGCTGCTTCGGCAATTTATCGCTGTGCTCAAATACCTAATCGACTCGATTGTTTGGCACCGCTGAAGGAGTCTATAAAGAGATATTTAAAAAAAAAATAAAATCTGTGTTTTCTTTATTGAAATTCTTTTGAATCGTTCTTGTTCCTTAAGTTTTCAACAGGAGAGACAGTAGCTTTTGGCTCATGCTTTATCAAAATGATTGTCAGGGCGCTTAATGAGCTTTGTGCCAGAGCAACCGCTTTAGGAACATATGTCTGCAGCAAGAGCCGCGCTCCCGCTGGCTGGGCACGGTGCTCTGCTCAGCAGGCAGGCTGCGTCTCCCTGCCTGGCATATCCGCGTGGCGCTTAAATGATTCGGGACACCCACTTTGAGTTAGGACTTACCATCACCTTTGCATCGAGCCTGGTGCCTTCGAACGGTTGCTCTGTAGTGAAGGAGAAGGGGAAATGATTTTTGGCGCAAATCACAAGGTGTGAGAAAACTGCCTCTTTTCACTAGCTGGAATTGTGTTTCCTCTTTAAAAGAAAGTGCAAGAAAATTGTGCTTTAATTCTCTGGAGAAGAGGCATCATGAGTTAAGGTGGTAACTAATATTAGTGCACAGTAGCTGCCTGACAGGTTTGCACCACGCACCGACATGTCGTGTCAGAGTTGCTGTAGCTGACGCCGAGTTCGTTGCTGGGGATGTAGCAACTGTAGATCCAGCGATATATAATTTAGTGAGCTGCTCGTTAGTTCGATGATGTTATGAAATCTCCTGGGCATATAATTACTACAAATGTTTTCTTGACTTTACCACACAGCTTGACATTACACTACGGAAGTTTGTACCTCAATAAAATTATGGCCTCGCTAAAAAATGCAACTATTAGGCAGCAAAATATTAAAGAACTATGGAGGAGACTGAAGGCATTTTAAAAACGCTTTCTGTGGCTTGGAATTACAAACATTCATCCCATCTCCCGCTGATTACACACTTTGTAATAGCTATTGTTTCCACGGCTGGGGTTTAATTTTCCGCAGTACGTTGGCAGCGCCAGCGATCTCAATAGCAATCCTCCCAGCAAGGTTGTGAGGGCTGCGGGGAGGACAGCGGGGAGGCAGCGTGATTGACAGATATTTTAAGCCTTTTTGTGGTTCAGGATTAGTGAAACATTTACGGGCAGACCTGTTTGAGTGGGTAATATGTGGGCTGGCGGCCACGCTGGGATCCTGGCACTCGCAGGAGGCTCCATCACCTAAAGGGAAACTGGGGTGACTTTGGGATGGGATCAGTGTCGTCGTGTCATTCCTCCCTGCGGGTTACATTTTGGCTCCTGATCTCTGCGAAGCCTGGAGCAAAGGCAGTGCCAGCTTCCTGAGGAAACTTCAAGCTGCCCTCCTGACTATTCATTGCTAAATTGCTGCTGAGAGGCTTTGCAGTTACGCTGGTTAGCCCCACGGTAAAGGCGTGGGTTTGAACTGAATATTTCAGGGCGTTTGCTTCACCTTCAGCTATTTCACAGACTGCTGACCTGTCACGTTAAGCAGGCGTTGGGCTAGGTAGGCTCAGTCTTCTTTGCACTGGGAGATGTTCTGCAACGCTGCTCCTGTCTATGCAGCAGTCCATTAGGTCTAAAAACAGATGAGCTGCACTGTGTGCCAGTCGGGATATTTTCTGGAGTCTTGGGTTGTCCCTTTTGAGAGGGAGAAGTGGCGCTAGAGATCACAGCCAGCTCCTGGGACGGTTCCTCCTGGCCTGCAGCTGGGTGGTAGAGCTGATTCTGCAGCTAGAGAGAGCCACTCCCAAATGCTCGGGATGTCCAAACTTGTCCTGGATTATAAAGGCTTAAAGCATTTGTTGAAAACACTGATTTCTTTGAGTGTGAAAGCTGCATTATTCATGCCCAAGAAGTTTGTGTGAGCCCGTTTAAGCATTAGACAAGTGAGAATGAAAACGACTTTCACTCTAATAAAACAAAAGTTGCAAAATCACACACAGTTATGAAAGGAAAGCAGCCAAAATTAAGAAACAGAAACTTAGCATTTACCTGGGGCGGGTTAGCAACTGTGGAAGGTGTTACCTCCGAATGGGGAAACTTGTCCTTGGTGCTTCCAGCCTGAAAGCACTTAGATTCTGTTAGCAGTGGGACTTTACCTGGAGATTTTGCTCTTCTTTATTTCTTTAATTTTCTGGCTATTCCTAAATGTAAGAGGCATTCTATAATAGCGCTCAGACTCTCCCTGATCTCTCCACTGATTTGAAGGACCTGTTTGTGTTGTCAGTTTGCATTTACCTGCCTGGCACCCCGGAGAGTGCTCATGAACTTGAGTTTACTGACGAATGGATCTGAGGAAAGCAGAGGGATTTGGGGTACTGCCCTTTTCTGTTCCCCTCAGGAAGTGCACAGAATTGCAGTTATTTGGTAATGTTTGTAAACCATATAAATCATATTAATAAATCCCTCCCCCCTGAAATGTTTTCCTGAGCTGGGTAACAGAGATTGGCCCCAGTCCCAGCCCTGCTTTCCTTTACTACTTGCTTTTCTTAGCTGGAAAGACAGCGATGAGATCTGGTGCATGAGTGGAATTTGATAGGTTTCCCATAGAAACAGAAGATCAGATTTTATTTTTTTTTTTTGCCAGTGAAGGTGATGTCATTCAGGAGCATCTATCCTGACCTCAGAGGTACAGTCTGGTGGAGATTAGAGTATACGAGGGCTGAGTCCTCTTGTGCCGGTGTACTGATGCAACTGAATAGCTTGTGCAATCTTGTCTGTCTTAATATATCTCATTTATATATAAAAAACTAAAATTTGCTTGGTGCTATTAGTCTTTCTTTTTGAAATGAATTCCCACGGTGTCTCTCAGCTCGGAGAGTTCAGTCAGGTTTGAAACACTCTATCGAATGAAGAATTCGCTGCTGTGCTCTGCCTCGGCGAGCTGCTTTTCTCCCCGGTCCCCGCAGACAGCCGTCGTCACCGCGGGATCTCCAGTTCCCCGCTCGGTGCTTTGAGACCCAGTCTCTCTTTCATTTCTTCCCCAGCGTTACTGCTCCCGCCTCACAAATTCTCCCAGTCCCCCGCCCAGCCTGGCTCCGCACGGCGCCGATCCCTCGCTCATCTGCATTCCCGCTGTTTTGACAGCATCAGCCCTCTCCCAGGGTCCGTTCCCTCACTCATCTACATCCAACGGCAGCTGCTTCGCGGCCTCGCGTAGCTGTGCCGGGCTTGTTGGTGTCTGCTCTAATTTCCTCATGTACTCTTCTTGCTGCCTCTTTTTTTCCTGAAACCTTTCTCTTTCCCTCTCCTTTTTGCACCCCAAGTCCTCAGCTCCTCTGTGCAGCTTCACAGTGCTTTGCCCGTTCAGCCTCATCCCTTGCTGCTTTCCGATTTCTGCACAGGCCGGTACTGCGGGTGCCCATGCCCACCGCTGAACCACCTTGCCTCAAAAAGCATTTAAGGTTTTTTTGTTTCTTTGTGATTTTGGTGGGGTTTTTTTTTCCTTCACCTTTTTCACCTCCATTGTCAAACTGGGTGTGATGGGTAGAAGGTTCACGATAAGTTGGCTCTGTTGTTTCTGGTCTGGAAAAAGGTCAGAATCTCTGAGCCATGCTTAGACCAGGTGAAAATAAGGAAAACACCTTGCTGGAGAGCCTCTCCTATAGAGACAGGCTGATGGAGTTGGGCTTGTTCAGCCTGGAGAAGAGAAGGCTCTGGGGAGACCTTAAAGCCCCTTCCGGTCCCTGCAGGGACTCCAGGAAAGCTGGAGAGGGGCTGTTCATCAGGGAGGGCAGTGATAGGACAAGGGGGTGGGTTTAAACTGAAAGAGGGGAGCTGGAGCTGAGCTGTGAGGCAGCAATCCTTCCCTGGGAGGGTGCTGAGGCCCTGGCACAGGGTGCCCCGAGAAGCTGTGGCTGCCCCTGGCTCCCTGGCAGTGCCCAAGGCCAGGTTGGATGGGACTTTGGGCACCCTGGGCTGGTGGGGGGTGTCCCTGCCCGTGGCAGGGGGTTGGAACTGGATGGGCCGTGAGGTCCCTTCCAACCCAAACCAGTCTGGGATTCTGTGAAGGCACACATCTGCTTTGTGAGACGGCAGTAGGAAAGCAGCTTTTCCCTGAGCAAGTCCAGCCTTTACTGGTATTTGGTCAGCCCAGTTGCCTTTAATGCTATTCCCAGGGAGCTGGGAGCAGCACATTCCTAATCCATATGGTAGAGTAAACCCAATGTCTCGCTGATCCTGGCTGGGAAATACCGTAAAGTGTCACAGAGTCGTGGCTGTACCTGGCTGTGCAAACTGCTCTGCTGACTGGGAAGAAAAGAGAAAGAAATTTCTAAGAAACCTGCTTGAAATCTGTATTTCTCAAGAATTCTCTTCATCGCATTGTGATACTGGTCTCCGTTTCCATCTCCTATGCAAACCTGCTTAGTGTGTGTTGTGCTATCATCTACCTGATCTACTTTTCAGTTATTACTGGGAGAGAAGGAAAAATACTCCACTTTGTGAAGAGCTCTGCCAATTTCCTACGCCATAAAAGCGATATGCCGTCGTTATTACTAAAGCCTAATTATGTAAATGACATAATTTAATAACCATTATTAAATCCCAGCAAGTTTTGTTTCTTTTCCTTATTGTTGATGGTTGTCCTTGATAGGAAATGTCACGATGCGTATCATAAAATTAATTTTTGGGGAGACATTGCATCATTATGGGGGCTCGCAGCGCAGGAGGCTGCGCGGGCGGAGCCTGCTCAGCGGACCTGTTATCTTTGCAAGAACAAACATTGTCCACAAGGATAACAGGGAGGGGAGAGAAAACTCACACAGCAGCAAATATTTAATTAAAAGAGCTGCTTGGGCCAACTAGTTGTGGCAGCAGCTGCTTAAACAGAGATCTGTTCTTTAAATAAGTTCAGCTAAATAAAGGGAGAAGAGGGAGAGTGGAGGGAAAGGCTCAAAGGGCATGTCCTGTAATTACAAGAGTGCTTCTCATTTTTACGTCACAATGTCTTTAGCAGCCATTAGCTCCTTCTCTGCCTGTTTGGAAAACCAAGATACTTCGAGCCCTGGGATTTTTACACTGTTGCCTGAAAGCAGAGCGGGGAGCGTCAAGGAAGGCGATGGATCACCCGCCAGCTCCAGTTGCCCGTGTGTTAGATGTGCGAGGTCTGATGGGGAAGGCTGCCATTGGCCTTCCTGCAGCCTAGGAGAAAACAGAATTTGGTGGGATTAGTTCTTTCCTAGTACTCACAGACTAAATTATAGATAAGTGTGTTGCTCCCCACTGCAGCAGGTTTGGCCTCAGCCCTCGTGCCAGGGAGCTGCGGGCAGTTCCCTGCATTTACTGTCAGGCTCTCTGTGAGTTCCCTGTGCGCCTTCTTGATCTGTCACGCTGTGACCTGGACCTCTGAAGGATTCACCCTATTCACTTAACATGAAATAGTAGTTTTAATACTATAGCCACATTTTCCAGGTAATATCTAAGAGCATCCGTCAGGCTTCCAGATGCTGTTCAGCTACAAATGGTGGTGTTTGGCCCAAGGGGATGAACCTAATGGGCACACCAGTTTGGTTGGACAAGCAAGAAGAGTGTGGGGTGTCTGTGCATTTGTGTGTGTCAGGGAGAGCCGTTTGAAGTGCTCAGATCTGTAAGGAGTGAAGCCATGCAGCCAGTCTTTCCCATGCTCTGGGGACCTTTGTAGGCTCACAGCTGGAATTGGGGAAGCATGAAGAAGCAGAAGTCAGAGATATTTGAGAGTGAAGTGTATGAAAGGTATTGCATGGTTCTTGTCTTTTTAATAACTGACTCCTCTCTGTGGCTTTCTTAGCTGTTTTTCTGGTTAGTCTTTCTAAGGTGCATAATCTATTGTGTGAGATAACAATTACGGAGCAATAAAGTGGATCTGTCCATGTGATGCAATACAAATGAGACAAAATGATATGACCAACCAACGCTGTTTACAATTTCTCCTTTTTTTTATTTTTATTTTTTTTTTAAGAAAAATGTAGAACATATGTGATGCTATGGAAGCTCTATATGAAGTGTGTAATACACTTTTCATGTGTAAGACATGGATAGCGCTTTTTCCCAGTGTGCATGTAATTGACTAGAACAATACATCTGCAGACGAGCTGGTGAGCAAAAGTCACGCTTGTTCTGAAGAACGTCGTGTTATGGGCAGAATGGGTAATGAAGACCTCCGTTCCGCGTGTGTGACATTTAACGGCAGGATTCTCCTTACAGTTTTATGTAGCTTTAGCAGATTTTAATCATTCAAGCAGAATTTTCCACTCCTAATGTATCTTTGTCATGTGCCTGATTTAACTTTAGTTACTTTCATTTTCAGCGAGGTGGAGTTCAGGTTCATCCAATACTGGGATAGGGGGAAATAGGGTGTATTTGTGCCCAGCGTTTGTACGGGCACATCACAGGAAACCTGCAGCAGCTCCGGCTTTTGCAACAAGGACTTGATATTTGGTGGTGGTGTTTAGGTGCATGCGTTTTACTACTCCCACGGAAAGCGAAACACCAAAATGACAGAGACAGGAAACGCAATGATGTCATTGTTCTTGTGTAGTTAGTGGGGACTACCTCTGGGTTGTTTCTAGACCATCCTTATGTCTGATCTCGGGAGATGCTTTACCAAACTCCCACCAGCTCGCTGATGGAATGGGCTCAGTTTTGCCCAATTTCCTTCAATACTCCTTTCTCCTGGTACTTAGTAAATAGGTGGGTAATCTTATGTATTCCAAGGCTTTTAGACTGGATAGTGTGTGTGCGTGCTGTGTGAATGCTTCCTCATTGTTCTCTGCTCAAGCACCTCGTTGGAGTCAAATTGTATCTCTAAAGATCAACTGTTTCTTAAAATACAGGATGTGTGTATGTGATCTGTCTAATCAAATATCTTCTGTGTGATCACCTGAAAATAATGCAGTCACTGACAACTGCTTTTCTGCATCTTGCCAGTAATGAAAGGGATGATGAACGTGAATCCAAGGGAGAGAGAAACAGAATTACAAAGTCTTTTCCCTTTCTTTCACAGCTAGAGTAGATATATTCAATATATTGTCAGCTAGCTGTCTTCAGTTTAGTTGATTGATGTTTTGATTCAGTGCTCTGAAAAAAGGGCATTAATGGAGAGAAGCAACTGTTGCAGCTAAAAAATCATTGGGAACTGGAGCATTTTATACGGCGCTTTTCTCTTACAATGGGAAAACTACATGAGCGATTCTGCCCATGCTCAGAAATCGTCTTTACCTTATCAACAGCTCGGTTCCCCTGAAAGCCATGGTACAAAACGTTTCCATTAACACAAGCTATTGAAGCAAAATGATGACCAGATAAATTGTAGCATTACGCTACTTGGAAGAATGTCTCAGGCACTTCCATTAAGATCATAAACTCTTTCCTCCCCGGAGGAATCTCCAGCCAAAAATTTGTCCCGTCGGTTTCTCATATGTCCCCGCTGGGATCGTAACTCCTAAAGAATACAGGTGAAACCAGAGTCTCTCACACATGTGGGTTGGCTTTTGCATGTGCATTTTTCTTTAAGCTTAGTGTTCATTTTTTAGCTGTAAAGTTGTTCCTGGGAAAAAGGAAATTGCTGTAAACTCTAGCGTCTAAGGTAAACACAAAGAAAGTAGGAAATGCAGTGTCAGGATGAAATATCCATTCCTCTCTTATGTGACTGTGTTTGCTCTAGTGATTAGGCTTCCTAACGTATAAACTGGGCCAAATCCTGCATTTATTGCCCTGAGTAAATTCTTCTGGGACTTCTTCCTTAGCAAACTGCAAATCCCACTGGTAAGTGGGGACGTTCCTCCTGTAGAAGCAAACCGAAACTGAGATTTGACCCCATGCCTTGGGAGGAGGTGCTCCCTGTCCAGGCGGGGCATGCCAGGATTTCAGAATTTGTCCTGCAGTGACATGGATGGTGCTTAACTTGTATCCTGAAAGGCTTTCATGCAGTGTCTGTGGTTAAATCATTGCATTTCTTTTTTTTTTCTTTCTTTCCCTCTAAGTAATCCCTTGTATCTCTGGTAATGTGGAAAATGTTGGAAGCTTAACAGCCTTGACTTATCAGGAAAAGCAAGCATTGCGAGATCCTCCACGAAACTGGAAAAGCTAATCTCTTTTATTACACAGAAAGAAGAAAAAATCAGAGGAAGGCAGAAAGTACACGCAATTGCATGCCGTGAAACTCTCCGTTGTCATGAGTTGCTGCCTGCAATTTAAATTAGAACCACACAGTGTCCCAATGGCTGTCACTGTCTTGTAGTGCTGTGGCGCTGAGATACAGGAGTGAAATTGATGCTGAAGGAGATTTGCTTTAGTTTTGATGTTAGTTTTTCTTTGGTTTTGAGATTTCACGTGAGAAGTCTGCCAGGAGTTTCCTCTCGGGATCTTGGGATCACACTGAGCCTCCCCGGGGTCCACGAGGCAGAGAAGTCTTGCATGGCATGGGTAAAGCAGTGGGCTCAGATTCAGGATTTTTCACATCTGACAGTATTCACCCGCGATGTACGTTGTGAGTGAGTTCACCTGTCTGCGATGCATCAGGAGAAAATGATCCCTAATGGATCAAGTGGGAATAATAGCTGTTTTCTGCTGGCTGTAGAGCTAATTCATTTGCAGTTAAATCCCTCCCTTCCCACCCCCATCATATTGTCACCTTGCTACCAGGGAACTCTCAAGTAAACACAAACCCACGCTGTGAAAAATCACTGAGGCAAAGCGGAACCCTCGTTGCTGTGCAGTGGTGTCTGCTGCTGTGAGACGATGCCCCGGGCACAGGGATTGCTCCCGCACCACGAGCACCCCGCGCTCTCGACGGAGCCCATTACGTGCTGGGGGCTGTACTTTTTCTCCCCCTCCTTTCCTACCTGACGGAGTGCAGCATTTCTCCCGGGGCAGACTTTTGAGGGGCCCGTGCACACGTGTTTGGGAGGGGAAGATGCTGTTTCCCCTGAGCTTTCTGCTGAATGAACAATCTCATTGGAGTCCCGGCTGGCAAGAAGCTCTGCCTGGCAGATCCCCTGCCCACATTTCCAATTCAACAGGGCTCTGCCTGGCTTTGTGTCCGCTGAAGGATGTGCTGCGGCGCAGGAGCTGCAATGGCTAAAACCAACTGTGGCATGAGCTGGGTTTCAAGAGAGGTTTTCGAGGTGAGGCAGCATTTCTCCTCGGAGGTGTTGCTTTGCTAGAACGAGTTGGTTTGTTGTTATTAGCATGAGAAAGCTCACGATTTTGCTATTATTTTGTGCTTTGAAAGAGGGAGAATGAGAGTACAAAAGAGGAAAGCGCCTTTGCCGCAAATTCATTTTAAAATCGGGAGAATTTGCATTGCCTCTGCTGGAGGAGGCTGGCATCAGCAGTCTCGCCTGAAAACAAACTGCAACCTGCTTTTATTTCCTTTGTGCGCGGCTGACACGCCGTCCTTCCCAGCCGTCCAGCCCGCTTGCTACTGTACTTTGTTTTATGCTTCATGCTTGACCTATGAGCTGAAATGCTAATCGCTGATGAAAATTTCAATTAATATAAAACTAGTTTCAGCCTGAAATGTATAAGCTCATTTAGGAGATGTGGGATCTCAAGGAAAAACATAATGGGAAAAACCTCAGACAATAGTTTCAATTTTTCACCGGCGAGCGTGCGTTCGGGTGTATCTGCAAGGCTCAGCTCTGTGCTGGTTTGTTAGCAGCAAGGGGGAGTGATTGTTACTGCATATTTGTAGGTCTGTGAAAACAAGATGTTTGGTTAACAAAAACTGAACAAGTGTATGGACGTACCTTTAAGAAAAGGAGATACAGCAGATCCACATGGGGGGATTAGGCTGCTCTTACATCCCTAGATGTGCGCATATATAAGGTCAGTAACCTTATTTTTTATGGTGACTTGTACAAGCATTATACAAAGTACACTTTATATTGCAGTGAAGAAATATCACCTAAAGTTTCATTGTGGTATTTTTAGTTCAATTTTAACTTTAGATTCCTTGGAAACTTGCTGATTAAATAATTGTAGATTACTCAGAAGCCTGCAAAATGTTTGCACTAACTAATTATGCTGCAGAATGTGGTAGATACAGCTAGAGTACACTATCTTAAATCCAGCTTTTTTCCTGAAAGAGAGATTTCTGCCACAGTAGAACTGGAAGAAGGTTAGAAGAAGATGAATTTAAAGATATGGACTGGTTCCCACTCAAGGAAAGACTAAATTTGTGTCTACAGACCTAAACTCCTCGGTTACAGGAGCTGCTGTAGTGGCTCGGTGCTCCCACTGCTCAGAGCTGCTGCCCAGTTGACCCACTCCAAAAGTGAACCGGGGAAGGAGTGATTTCACGTGCAGTGAAGATGGCCAGAGAAGCAGGACCTGAGGCCAAACTGGGCAGCTAAGTTACCCCACCATATGCACATGCTGTGTGCATGGGATTGCAAAGTGGGGATACAGGAAAATTGTGCAATCACAAGCGATGGAGAGGGGAAACCTGTAGAGTCGGGGAGAGGCAGTGAGGTCACGCTATACGTACTGAGAGACTCGTTATCTCAGGTGAGGGAGGTCTAAGTATATCATCAATTAAGAAAAAAGAAAAGGTTACTGGAATTTGTGGAAGAAAGGCCCGTGGATAGCTCTTACGGACAAAAGGTTAGATGCAGCATCTGACTCAGAAAGTCCCCAGGCAGTTACAGGAGGTGGGGATGATGGATGTTCCAGAACATCCTCCTGTGCTCCCTCCGCTGTGTACCTGTGCCTGCCCCCTCAGGAGGCCTGAGCCAGGGCCACTTTGGTGTGACCTGGTGTCCTGCTGGTTGTTAAACACTGTTGTTCTCCTTAAATCGATACAGATGCTTGTATTTATCCACATATTTAAGAACATCCATAACGGTGGAATTTGGCTGCAGGGTATTTAGGTTTATGTCCTCCTAATGGTAGGAATAACCATGTCAATGGTTATCTCAATTTACTTGTAAGCGCTGTGTCAATAATGTCATAACTAAAGTTTAATGACGTATTCATCATAAACAATGTCCCGTTTGCAGTTAACATTTATTTCTTTGCTTATGAGAAGACAAACCAGGTATTGATTTCCACACTGGATTTTCTTTTGAGTCTTTATTGCAAGCGCTGCTCAGAGCTTGCAGCAGAGCTGATCTGATGGGGCTGGCCTGACCGTCTTTGCAGGGCTGCTACTTTTTGAAGTTGATTTCCATTCTGAATATCCACAGCTGCAAAAGTGAACTTTGTTTTCAGCAGTTGTGTAATTTGTATTAAGTTGCTGGTTTTATCAAATGTTCCAGTTCTGAAGCTTGCTCACACAAATTTTCACTGGAAGCAAATACAAAAGTGGGGAATTGCTTGACTTGAGGTTTACAGATGATGTGCTGGCCTGAGTCAAATGCAGTTAACGTTAGATGGGTTGAGCAGATAGACCGAAATGGGTACTGACAAATTAAGCTTCAGTATCGTGTGTTGCCAGAAACATTGCTCAGTTCCACACTGGTTTTAAAAACCAACCTCTTGCTGACTTGAGAGGAGCCATCCAATGGAGCATGCTGGAAGGGGTAAGGAAAAAAAAAGGTATTCAGATAATCTAGTTTGTATGAATCGTATTGGTGAAATGACAATAGAGAATCCACTGACTTATTTTTTTCAGGAAAACCTGAAGACCTCACGTTCTTTGGCAGCAAGCACCTCTAGCTCCTAGCAGGGCAGCTTCACTTTGGCACACGTCAGCAGACAGCTACGGACAAACAGATCATTTGTGCTGATTAGAAACCACATTTCTTTAGTTTTCAATCATTGTGTGCACGTAAAAGACATGCAGGGCTTTAAGAAATATGGTCCTTGTACTCGGTGATTTAGTAGTATGGTGCTTCAGCTACTAGCTGCATGAAACAAATCACATCTGTCAGGTGCTGTGCCGTTACATGGGCAGAGATGACCAAGAGAGATCATTGACCACTTCTAGCTAGCTTTTAAATGGTTTGAGAGCGTAGGATGTCATCTACTGAGGCTTCAGGGGGATTGCATTTTAGGATTATTTTTTTTTTAACAGTTGGGAGTATTTTGCAAAAATGGATGGCAGGTGCCAGCTGCCTTCTCCCCAGGGTCAGGGAGATGTTCATACACCTTTTCAGCTTCCTCTTAGCTCTGGGTAGATCTCAAACAGCAACAGCATAAATCGAGTTTCCACACAATCAGCACAAACATCAAACCGAGACGTCGGTCACAGCCGGGCGACAGCAGAGTGCCGGCTCGGGGACAAGCACCGTCTGTCACCCTGCCGTCTGCCTGGCAGGGGAGATGTCCTGCCTGGCCGATGTCCGACTTCTCTTCCAGGAAACCAGGACCTGACAAGCTGGGCTCCCAAAATCCCTACTTATTTCTGAAACCTTTGTCCCAGGGAAATTAATTCTAATACACTGTTTATTGAACTGAGTGTTTTACTGCTGCTTGTGCTACAGTAAAGCATTCTACCAGCCTTGTGTACATGTTTCTTTATTCTTTATATTTGTTCCGTCACATTTTTAGAGGTTGGTTGTGGTTCGAGGAACTGAAAGACTGATGGATTACAAAATTGGGAAGGCATAATAGTTGCAATCATATTTGAAACGTACATTTTGTGAAATAATGTTGAAGTTGTTTAGCTGCACTGAAAACTTTTGCTTTACATGTGCTGTCCAATAATGATTATAAAGTCCATGGCAAGATAAATAATGCATTGACTTCTCTCACTAAACCTCAGGAGAGCAGAATTACGTCTAAAAAAAAATAATCTTTGTACCTATGCGCTACAGTCTCTTTGGAAATATTTTACCACGGAAGGAAGAACATCTTTCTGATTTGGATGATTATTTTAATCACCTCCAGCACATGCATCCTGGGCTGCTTTTCCGAGAACTGACAACACCCAAAAATAGGTTATTGGGATAGAGTCAAGTGAAGGTTATCTTCTCCCTGGTACTAACACTGGGATGTCAAAAAGCTTTTAGAGGAAAAGCTATGTGTAACATTGACACCTGAAGTGAAATGATGGTCCTTATGAATATTCCTTCTCATCTTCCAAACATGAGTGACTCTGCATGTGGCGGGGTTTTTTTCAGGCGAAAAAAAAGAACTATAACTGCATAAATACTGCAGCTGTAGCATTACGTTTGAGGCTTCACCAACATAAATCTCAACGTTTCTTAGCTAATTAGTGAAGTAGGGAGGTATTCCTAACTTGTGGCATGGAAAAGCGCAGAGCTGATTAATCCTGTGTGCTCCCCGGGACTCTGCCTGTGTCCCAGGGGACGCTGGCCCCTGTTTTGGGATCTGTGGGGCGTCCACTTTGTCCCACACTGAACACATTTTCTTGCCTCATGAGGTTTTTGTCACATGTTTGCTGGAAGGCTCTGCAGCAGAGGGGAGGAATGGGCATGGAGACTCATTGGAGTGGAGATGAACACTTTCTGAGTAGAAGTTCTTGTCATTATAGATGTCACCTGTGGTGTCCCCTGAACCAGGGCATGCAGCTCAGAGCAGCGAGCGTGGAAGCAGGCAGGTGGAGCATCCCTGCTGCCCTCCACTCAAATTCCTCATCATCCAAGGTCACTCATTATCATCTTTGAGTCTCATCTCCAGGTTTCACACCACCAGCCTCACTAAAGAGGACCTCAAAGGTGATAGGGCTTCAGGAAAATTGACTTCAAGGGGTCATGGGGGTGGGAGCTGCCACCCCAGGGTCCAGCTGACCTTGAGCTGCCAGCTATGCAGGGATGCAGGCTGAGGCATCAATTTGGGAGCATCAATGCTCACCAAGCCAAACAGTGACGGAGCTGTCTGGGCCTCAGCAGGACGTGGGTGGACATGACGTGCCTCACCGCGTGACGGTCGGCTGTGGGCACAATCCAGCCATCCCTCGGCTGGGCAGGGACTGCTGCCGTGTGGGGATGGGGGGTGTTTGGGCTGTGCCTGGGATTTTTTTCCTCTTCTTCTGTGATTGAGAGTGAGAGTACTTAAGCTCCTGTGCTATATAGTCACTTAACTTGCAACATATGGTATAATTAAATAACTGAATTTTTAGTTCTCATACCAGGAAGCTTTTTTTTTTTTTCCCCAGAATTTTGTTCTGTTGTTTTGTAACAGGGCCCACCCTGAAGGCTGTAGTTTCTAATTACCAATGGCTTTTCTTTAACAATCCTATAATGTATATGTCACTGAGAAATTAAATCTGATTCTAGCTAATGAAAAGGTCAGTCCAGAACTGTACCGGTATTAAGCTGTGGGAATCAAACACTTTCGTGAACATTTGTGCTGTGTAGGACTTATACAAGAACCAAATCTTACATATTTTAAGAAGGAAGCAAATAGCTGAGATTGATGCCATATTTAGCAGTGCAATACAATTTCTCTTGGAAGCAGTAGACCAGTAATCTGGGAATTTTGGCTGTCATCCTGCTACAATTTATGAGCAATTTTAATGTAGTAATTACATGTAGGGAAAATTGTTCACTAGGTTGATGAGATAAATGGAAATTTAATTTTTTTTCTTGTTTAGTTGTCCAATATTTTTATTAACATCATTCTGGAAGCCATGGTATACAATGAAAGAATCTGGAACTGCATCACTACTTAGAAATACTGGTATTTTGAAAGATTTGCTCACTGTAAGTTAAAGGCAGCTCATTAAACAAACAAATGAGCTGTCCTTAGAGCAATCAGTATTTACTATTAACCGAGCAGCACAGTAAATAATGAATTGCAGGTAGGGAACTACAGATAAGTATTTGCAGTGAATTCAAATTACTTGACTTAAGCCTGAGGCGGAGAAAAGCGAACATAAAGATAGAAAAGAAGGGAGGAGGGGGGAAAAGAAAAAGGAAGAGGAGGGATTGCAGATGTGAGGTTTGTTATAGCGTACATGTTTGTTCGTTGTGCCGAGGAAAGGTTTCCTTCGGTTATTTCCTTCGGTAACCTTTTGCCCTCCTCCCCGGTGCAAGAGGTGCTGCAGCCAACTCCTGGTGAGAACGAAGGAGGGTGTGGAATTCCTGGGATAAAGCAGGGTTCCACAGCAAGCTCTGGGCCTGATCCAGCAGGCTGGCTTGGAGAGCAAGGCTGATGGTTTTACCAAGGTCAAGATTTTGCAGGTTGCTCTCTGGCACCTCCTAGACCCCAGCAGAGCTTTCTGCTTTGGCACCAGTGAGACCGAAACCTGCCCGTAGCTGCCAAGTGCTTGCGCAGCTGCCTCATTTATTTCTCCAGATTACTTAAGCAGTTAAATTGTTCATTTGCTAGGAACTGGCACAAGATGAGAAATTTTGGGTTGGTGTTTAATCATCACAGGAGTGAAAGATGGCGCTGCCTGAAGTTTGGGTACATGACTGCATTTAAAGCCGGGATGGATGGGGTGTCTGGAGGACGTCTGGTATTGCTCATTTAGGAAGGAGCTCGGGGTTGTTTGGGTGCTGGAGATGAGAGGGAAGGTCAGTGATTTAATCAGGGACTCTGCAGTTTCAGCTGAGCTGTGGGCCTGAGGCTGGGCAGGACAGTCAAACGTGTGACAGCCATACAAAACACCTAATGCTTGGCAGCCCTGTCTGTGCCTCACCTTAAATAAGGGTAATCACTTGACACAGGTCCCCTTGCGGGGAGGATGTATGTCTTGAGCTGTCCATCTGCTGAGGACCACCACTGTCCAGAACAAGGCACGAAAGAACAACTGGTTGAGTGGGGTATGTCGGAGGAGATGTGCATTGAGTGTTAGCCTCCCATCGTAACTGCTGTCACAACCAGCGCAGCCAGCGTGACGCCTCTGCTACCCCAGCAGGGGTAACGTGTATAACATACGAACAGGATGCTTATCTTGCTGGATAGGTACTGCTAGGTAAATACCTCTGCAAAGATACTATTGCTTAATTCATGTCACCTCCGGACCGTACCTCATGGAAACTGCCACAGAAAAAAATGGCAGAGGTTAAACGCAGCCGCAGGGAGATTTCCAAGCCGCCTTTGGAAGTATCCGATTGCTGTGCGCAAGTCCAGCGCCGTCGGTCCCCAAGCACTCGCTGCTTCCAAATGCTGGTGCTGTCGGCCCCCTGCATTAGTATTCAGCACAGGGAGAAAGCGCTGGGCGCTAGACAGACCGACTAATTACAGCAGCCTGCAGAGGCAAGTCGTGCCGTACCACATGATAAAGGATATCCTTTTTATTTAGTACATTTCTTCGTTGTGCTCTGTCACTTTAATAAAAAAAAAAAAAGAGAAAAGAAAGTGTGAGCTAATGGGTTTGGTTAAGGAATCAAGCTCTTTTCCTGGTTTTTCTTGAATTTAATCTGAATCTATACAATGCATTGTAATATTTATATTAAAAGAAACTTCTTATTCCTCAGTCTGCACCTTAGCAAGCTGCACACCTCCTGCCATCTTAGCTCCCCTTCCTCTGCTTGGTGTCCTGACACGGGACGCCCTGGTCCCCAGAGCTGTCAGCAGATGTGGAGAGGAGAGGGCTTCGCTGCCGCTGATGTAACATTGCAAGCAGCAACACGGGTCCGATTTTTGTGAGCTGAAATTGCAATTGTGTGGTAGAGGGTTTGCTGTCAGAACATCTGTTTTACCGTTGATGACACAGATAGATCTTAACTGAGTGTCTGCCAGGACCAGGTAGGGCAGGGCAGGAGAGCCCAGTCCTGCAGTGACCAGTTGTGAAGCCATCAGGTAGCTGCAGGCTGGGGCTGCTGTGCAGCATGTGTACCCCCCCGGTGCTGTGATACAGCCCAGATCGTATCGGACTGAGGGATGGAAAGCTCTGCTGCTCCCAAGTCAGGGCTAGGAGAAACCAAACTGAGGGAAGTATTGACTGCCACAAAACAGAACTTACTGGTGTTGCCTGATTCTGCCTGATTTGCACCCAGACACAACCTGGGGGTGGCCGCTCAGCCAGTGGGTCTCCATCCCCTCCGGTGCCCTTCTGCACCGTTCCCCTCCGCAGAGCGAGGCACTAAGCAGATTAGTCAGCTCCTTCCATCAGCGAACGCTCAGTGCCTAAGATACTTAAAAGACATCTGGTTTTTAGCCTCATTTCTAAACAAATGAGGCTTATGTGATTATAGTGTCTGTCTCTTGTCCTCTCGTTGGCCAGCTTCAATCTTCACCCGGGGATTTTGGTCTCAAAGACACTAACCTGCAGAAAGTTCTCATGAACGGGCGACCGAGCAAACAGAAGTTACCCTGCCGATGCCTCTGGAGAAGGGCTGCAGCACAACCTGTTGCTCATCTCCGAGAGCCGATGCGAGAGGGAGCGCGCTGGGAAGGAAGTCTCTGCTGTGTGCCTGTGGGTTTTAGAGGTCCGGCAAACCATCACGGACCAGTGTGTGCTGGTCGTGTGGTTTGGCGCTGGCTCTGCTCCGGCCGCAGCCAGCTGTGCTGGGCAAGGGCGAGCATCCCCAGCACGCTGCCCAGGTCCCACCTCCTGCCTGCCCCCACACGCCGACTGCTCTCGGTGATCCTGGGATTGCTTTTCTGATCCATGGATTAACCGGGTGGTATGTGCAAAGATACAAGAGCTGCGTGCAAGCCAGGCTTAGTCTGGAAATACGCTGCCGTGGTCGTACAGCTCCGCCTGCGAGCTCAGCAGCTTGAAGCAGAGCTCGCTGTGCGGTGCAGGGCTGGGCGGCTGGCGGGTTGGTCCTTACCTCCAACCTGGTAGTCGTGTCTTGAAAATTGCTTTTGCAAGATTATCTTGACAACGGAGGTCTAAATTCTCTTGAGACCGCTGTCCCATAAGTGCTAGGTGTTAGAAGATGCACAGGTGCAAAACGTACTGTATCCCATTTAATATTTCACTGAGATACTGCGAACGATGCTGAGGACTGAAATCCACTGCACACCTACATTTGTAAAATTCTTTCTACTCCTCTGTGAATTACACTTAAATGCTCATTAGAGCTGAATACATCTCCTTTTGGCAGCTGCTTGACATTTTTGCCTTGTAATGCAGAACCTGAGGATGTATAATGGATTGGGTAAAACCCACGTATAGTAGTTCTGGGGTCGTGGAGGGAAAGCAAAGGTTTCGTGTTCTGGTCCTTATTAATGAACTAAACTAGATGGTCTCTTTTTTTTTTTACATAAATGAAAGATAAAAGACGTGAGATTTATGAATAAGGTCATTAGTGTACCAAATTTCTCTCATTAGGTCTGTTACTTTCCAACTTAGACAGCTCTCATTAGAAAAATTTATGAACTGGAATGATTACAAGTGTACCGTGTTTTAAACCATCCCTACTTTTAGTTGCAAAACAAAAAAATAATTATACTTCTGTGCTCTAATGGATTTGTACTTTTGTGTGCTTTTTTTTTTCTTAGAAATTCAGTTGAGGACCTTCCCAAAGCCAGGGGATGGTGAGGGAGGAGGGGAAATTGTACCAATTTGCGATTTAGCTGCAAATCCTGAAGCCTTGCTTGGATGTAGTAACCTTGTTAGAACCAAGTTGATATCGCAGGCTAATATGTCTGTTTCTTTTCCTCACTAGACTTTCAGTTCCATGTCCTTACATCTGATTTGAAGTGACGGTGAGAGGAAGCATAAGGTATCTCTCGTTCTGTTTGGACTCCTTGTTTACAGAAGAGTGATGGAGATGCTATTAAGCACAAAAGGGATCACCATATGCCCGTTTTTCTTTGTATTGAGTTTGGCAGCAGCTATTGAAATACCATTATCAGGTGAGTTGTGGCTGTTTACTGAACTCTTCGCTGTTTTGATTTGGCATTCCTCTCCCCCCCCCCCCCCTGCCTTTTTTTTTTTTTTTTCTCTTGAACCTTTCCCTGAAGAAAAA
Organism: Psophia crepitans; assembly: GCA_013399095.1. NCBI lineage: Eukaryota > Metazoa > Chordata > Aves > Gruiformes > Psophiidae > Psophia > Psophia crepitans. The sequence goes on from VWZZ01001977.1 coordinate 1,342,018, forward strand.
AATATTAAATCCTGCTTTTCAGTTGTTCCATTTTGAATTTAATTCTGCCAGAACATGGCCTTTGGGAAATTCACATGTGATAAAAATGTAAACTACTTTGTTTGGACCGGTTTAAGTGTAACAGTAAACTTGTCTAATAACATATATCTGATGTTTGTGATCCAACACACCGCTTAGCTCCGAGGGTTTGGTTTTGTCTTTCACATAAATTCCTCATTTTGGCTCTGAATCTCCCTGCAGCTCGTTTGATGTACGTATACCCTTACTTAGTTGTCTCGCAACCTGCTGTTTCAGTCTGAAAAAGGAGCAGGTGTATGTCTCGGGGCGTACATGGCTCCCTGGAGAAGTATTTCCTACGCCTCACATCCCGCCCTGGGGAGCACCTCCTTTATCCCTCGCTGGCTATGATGCATTCAAACTGCCTGTTTTACACGGTTGGTGTGCTTCCAGGACACGTGTAAAATATGGGATGAGGCTCACGGGGGACAATCCAATGAAAGCCAGTGGACCCCACTGGCTGGAGTACAGCCCAGACCTCCCAAGCTTTGCATGTTTCAAACATAAGTGGACCAGGAGGATTAAAAACTACAGAGTG
>VWZZ01001977.1:1342710-1379375 GCA_013399095.1 Psophia crepitans
GGGTTAAATAAATAAATAAATAAACAAACCTAAGGAGAAAGAAACACAAGCTCTTTGCAGGGCTTTGGGTGCTGTAGCCTCAGAGTAGGACACGGGCCAGTTTCAGGGCATCGTGTGGACCTGCCGTGAGCTGTTAGCACTCTGGAGTCTGCCAATAGCCCTGGCTGCAAAGGAGAAGGCAAGCAAGCAGGTTTACAGGAGATTTTTCTGAAGCTATCCAAACTTGTTTAACAGCGTTTGAAAGTAGAATTTTTTGGAGAAAGGTACTGCAGTGGCGTCTTGTGTTTAAATAAAGCAAAAATGGAGCTCTGGCTGTAATGTGCAGGACAAACTGTCTGGGCATCCACTGTTTTTAAGTACCTACACAGGGGAACCATCTAGCCCTTAATTTGCTTTAACGAAGCATTTTATATTTTAATAAAAAGGACTTATGTCTGATCAGTGAAGCTGGTGGACTTGGAAGTGTTCAGCTTCCAGACCACATGGTAAGGCAAGTCACCACGTTTCACTCCGGCTTTGAGCTTTCTGGACTTAAAAGGGAAACCAAAGAGCATGTTAATTTTTTTCCTGGCTGTTTATAACAATGCGATGATCCTATTATCCCCCGCTCCACTGCGGGGAACGTTCTCCCTCGTGCAGCTCTGTTACACAGACGTTTGCAGCACTTTAATTCCCTTAGAAGAAAGAAAGTTAGTGGAACATCATTGTGTGACCGTGCGACTGGCAACAGCTCTTCCCCTGCTGTACCCTGGAGGGGACTATTAAAGTCATCTTTGCATTTCATGGATTTCCCAGTAATTTTATCCAGGATGGAGAGAGCAGTTGGCTACTTCATGTGTGTGATCTGTGTCTGGATTAACTGTGTGAGTTACTAACTTCACTGCTAAATACATTTGCCAGTCCACACAACCATGCTTTGGCTTTAGCTTTAGCATGGCCCCAGCTCTCCTCTGCCCAGGATAGCTTGGTCATACCTGGAAGCGTGGGCAGGTGATGCCCATGAGCGGCTGGCAGAATGTAGTCAGTGCTGTCAAACCTTCTGCTGGCTGCTGAGGCAATAACAGCGCTGAATTTTGGGAGCAGGGAGTGTTGTCGATGCCGGGAAGATGATGATCATCATCCTTGTTTTTAAGGCAAGCCTCACCTGTTGCAGGAGCAAGGCAATCCTGACATTGTCCTCCTGAAGAAGGGACCTGAGCGGAGCACACTTTTGCTTAAACCGTGTTTTAACCTGGTACCTTTTTGTGTTCAGTTGAGCAGCTTCCAACAATCACGGAGCAATCTCACACCCAAGTTGCCTACCCTTTTGATGAGGATTTTACAATTAAATGTGAAGCTAGAGGAAACCCCCAGCCCACGTGAGTACTGCAATTCTGCAAGCAGAAATTGTGTTTGCTTTTAAGCTTTGCCAGACATCGTTCTGGTTTTGAGGAGGGGAGGAATAGCTGACGCACAGTAACCTGCTCATCGTTGTAAGGCAAGGTTAAGGTTTGCGTTTCCATCTAGGCCAGTCAGCTTTTGTTGTTCCATCACTTTCACTCACTCTGTGAATAGATATGACCATGCTGTTTTCTTGTTGGGAGACGTTTTATTTCGCTAGCATGTGCTAAGTTCACCCCATGATTTAAAATAGCTTGTCTGGGAGGTGTATAATGGTAATCAAAGGGTCCCAGCTGTTCTTCTGCCTTTTCCACAGCAACCCTAAATATACCGAGCACGTTAAACCGTGTATTCAGAGAACACATTTGCATTTTGTTAGATGCCTTGTCTGTACCTATCGTCATCATGACCACGGTGATGTTACAAATACACGCATAAGGAGTTATTCAAATAAATATCCAAAGATCAGCTTTTATGTATTTTACACCAGTGTAAAAAAGGGGGAAAAAAAATTAATGAAAATGCAATTAACAAAAATGTAATAATAACACAGTAAAAGCTCCTCCTGAGCCCTTTGCAACTGGATGGTGTATGTGCTAAATTAATAGCTGGTTTGCATGTCATTTTTACTCTTTAATCCTTCCCTCCTTTCTCTGCAACACAATTTAAAGTTGCTTTAAAAAGGCAACTATTTTATATCAAGATGATTTGATCCTTTTTGATTGAGCTCTGAATGGAGATTTGTAGCACGACAACAAATTTCCTCTATTTCACTGTTTGTCAGCAGATCAATGAAAAGTTTTCTGTTACATTTAAATGTACGTGCTAGCGCTGATCAGGTGATAGGAACATCAAAATCACACCCCAGTGTCATAAAAACTACAAGTGATTCTGTGTCAAGACTGGGAGAAACTCAGTCGAGTCATCTCCGTATCTCCTGGGTTCAGCCATGGTATCTTCTGTAGATGTTGAGAAGAGCTCCTGTCAGTCCTCGCCAGTCAGAAGCACCAACTCTCCTACAGACGCAGCTTTTTTGCATCCCTCTAGTTCCTTCCACTGTGTGGCTCTTGCTCTCACGGATGGTCTCTCTCATTTATTGTCCTTGCCTTAAGCTTTGTATTCTTATTTCATGTCACAGTCAGTTATCTGAAAGTAAAGTGCCCGATAGGAGAGACATGCCCAATAGCTAACACAAGTTGTAGCAGCACAGTGGTTGTTTTACTGTTCAACTCTCTCCTCTTACATCAAGTTTTTCCTTTCATTTTAATAGTACACTACTGGACCCATATCTACCGCTGGTTTTGTCCCATAGTGCCCTCTGTTCCAGTACCTGTCCTTTGTAACGCTCGTATTATTTTTCAGCTTTAACTGGACTAAGGATGGAAAACCGTTCGATTTATTATCTGACCCGAGGATAGTTGCATCTAACAACTCTGGAACATTTGTGATTCAGAACCGTGGAATCATCACCAATTTTCAAGGGAAATATCGTTGCTTTGCATCCAATGTGTTGGGAACGGCCATGTCAGAAGAAATTGAGCTAATTGTTCCAAGTAAGTACTCTTACTTTGCTTTTGGCTTGTTGGTTTTTGTGAGATGAAAACTGTTTTTCCTCAAATTAAATGGGAAAGAATGAGTTACTAAGGTGGGGAATGGTAAAACATGCACTGTTTGTTATTCAATGAATATTGGAAAGAAAAACACTGTTCCTGGTTTGGAGGACAGAAGCCAAATGTGAAGCAGGATTTCAGACAATATCGCTGGACTATCAGCTCCTTCCAGGTTTCCAAGTGCTGATACTGACTCTTCTTACCAACTTTAATTAATACAAACACAACTGGGTAGATTACATATATGATTTCCCAGATACGTTCATTTGGAAAATATGTATTATTGACTTTTGCTTTCTGAGTATCATCTGCCCGACTTTGCCTCTAGAGGCTGGCTTGACGGGTAAATTAGGATAAACTTTTTAATCGCCATCTCAGGAGAGCTGAATGTTCAATGACAGGAAGTTATTATTTGCTGTGACTTGACTGTTTAAATGCCTTTATAAAGCACTTGCTTTGCCTTTGCCATAAAACCCATAAGAATTCTTTGCTTTGTATTTGTACTTGCTTAGAGCCAGTATTTGTTCTTGTGACGCTTCCACGTCTAATACCTTTTTTCTGTAAAGAAGAAAGCATAAATATTGATGAGAGTTGTAGTCTGATAAATTCTCTACCTAATCCGGGCAGAGACAATTTGTTTGTGAGCTGATGCCAGCACATCATGAAAACACAGGAATTTAAGTATTTGGAGAGATAAAACAAATACCAGAAAAAAATGGGCAGAGTAGCTATCGTAACTGCGGTAGGGTTATTGAAAGAGATTAGCTGGTCATGGAAGACAGAAATAATGATATAGATCATGAAATAGTGTTAGAATTATATTAAAAATTAAGATGATAGTGGTCAATGAGGGAATAGGAAGTCATTGTCAGAGAAAACAAAATTGGTTTGAGCCAGGTAACTTTAGGGAAGTGTTGTGAAAGAGACTTTGTGAGTTTGGGGAAACTCCCAAGTTAAATTTGGAGGGATATCTCCAGTACCGGAGAAGTTTATTTGATAAAGAATTAGGACTTATGTCCTGGCTTTTGTTTGCCAGACATTTATTTGAAAGCAAATGCTGTTAAGAGTCATAAGACTATAATATTTCAGCTTGGCAACTGTGACTGAGTGTCCACAAACTGGGAGGACAATATGGTCTGCATCTCAGAGCAAGGAACACGACATCAGAAGCTGGGGGGGGGGGGGGGGGGGGGAAGGGGGGAGAAAGAACAGTTTATTACTGCAAAATAGCAAGTGATGCAAATGTTTGAAAGCTCAGGGGGAAGTGATCCAATCAACTGTGAGTTCATTAGGCTGATGTCAGTAGCATTCAGGGTTTGGTGTAGATACTTCCAGGGAGAGTATTAAAGATCTGGAACTGAACAGAAAATAAGCTTAAAAATATAGCAGTGAAAATTACTGATCCTAGAAACTTGTCCTTCCATCATCAGCACAGAGGGAGGGCAGAGGGAGAAATAGGTGATTTTAAGGGCCAGGTTTGTAGAAGTGGGATGAAATTTGCTGATGCAAAGTTCGAGGTCCTGATTAGGATCACGTTGATACAACTGGCTTTGTACCAATACATCTAAGCTCTTGTAGTTTGCAAGTAACATAGGAAGATAAAGACACAATTGCTCATAAATCCAGGATCAAAATATATGAAATGAGAAGAGGAAAACTAAGGCAGAACTTTCCTAGTGAGAGCAGAAAGGACAAGAAATGTGTCTGGCTCCACAGTGGAGCAGGATGAGAATGTGAAGCAGACTGTGTGTAGACAAGGGGCACAGAAGAAGAGAATCAACAGTGCAGGGCAGGGGTTTTTTTTCGGATTAAATCTTGCATTTCCAGGTTCCTACAATATTTTGTTTTCGGGGAACTGGAAGGACTGAGCACATGTGGAATTGGTCTGCCCACATGACAGGGGATATCTCCACAGTCTGAACCTTTGCAGTAACCAGAGACGGCCACCTCACAACAAAAAACCTGCTTCTAGCAGGTCAGTACAGATGAAACAGGCTATTAGAAACATGCATAATAATTTGTCCTGTTTTTATCATGGGAAATAATCCTGAGAAGTATTTTAGACATAGCCAGGGTGGAAGAGTCATGGCGCTGTGTTCACATTGGAAGTAAGACACATCACGGGGGCTGGGAGAGTTCCTGGGAGAGAGCTGCTAAGGATGCTGTGTAAATGTATTGTAATGAGTGCTCCTCACGGAAGACAGGATTTATTTTCCTTCCAGCCAGTTTTATGGATTTTTTTCCTTGGGAAATTTATTTCATGTCGTACTGTATTGCATAGTATTCCCTAATGCAGTAGCTTGGAATTTGGTGAGGAATTACCAAGATTACATATATTGCTATATGGTTTAGTCTCTACCAACTTGCAGTTGCTTTAAGAGAACAGCATTTGGGAACACAGAGAGCTGCACACGGTTTTAGGACAGCAATGTGAAGCTTACTGAACTAATGGTGTAAGCTGGCTCCACAGGTAGGACAGTGCAGCTGGTGCCAGCTGGAGTTTGAGGCAGGAACAGGAGAGCAACGCAGTTGCTCAGAGCTTTAGACAGGACAGAATTATTCACTTTGGAGTCTGGCCAGGGCAGTGGGGTTAATACAACTTCTCTTAAGCAAAGTGTCTTAGTATCATTAATTTTCAGAGGAGTTCAAGACCTCCATGTCGTGTTTCAGTGAAGGTATGTCACCTCCAGCAGCAGAATATCCTGATACTCCATTGCTACAGAACCAAAAAAGATGCTTGAAAATGGAAGACAAGAATGAGCCGATGTCTGCATCTGGGTTTATGGAATCTGTACTCCAGGCAGATAACTTTTAGTGAAAAATTGTCTATGCTAGCTTAAGTAGATTTTAAATATACTGGGGGTAGTTAGCAACAAATTAATTGAGAAGTTACAAACATGATCACTATCAAATGTGAGAGGAATTTTTGTGCTAACACATGCAAAGTCCTAAATCCAGAAAATAAATAAATGGTACAGATAATATATTAGAGGGATTTACCTGACTCCCACACCTTTTAAGGCAGATTTGCTTTTATTCATGCTCTTCTGTGATAAATTCTTTCATTTAATGGTGCAATGTAGATGCTGCAAATTAATTCAGGATTCAGAGAGTAATAGAAGACACCTTTGATTTTCTAAAGTGCTGGATAGCCTACAACTGTGCTCCAGTGAAAGGGAGCTGCTGGTGCACAGATCCGCTGTAAATCAGGCAATCACCGACACAGAAGAGTTTGGGATAAATTACCTCTATTCACCCGCAAGTTTTGAAGCAGAGACTGGTACATGTGAGATCACTACATTCATTCACCATAATGATGCAGAGGTGGCGGTGCTTTGCCAGCTGTATTCAAGGAAAATGTAAGCTACTTGGCAAGTCACTCTGCCAATGAAGTGAAGAAAAACCCAGCAAGTCAGACTAGGCCGGGGTTTTTTTCATAAATTACATTTACACTGCAGAAGCAGAATACTGGCTCTGTGAGGTTGCTGCTGAAGAGGAGAACAAAAGACTGTTTACTCACAGTAGTCATTCCAGGAAAGCAATAGAAATGTCAGCAGAAATGATCATTAAATCTCACCTACATAAAGAAAACACCACACCTCCCCTGTATATGATGACATTAAGGAGCGTGGGGAAAAAATGGGGTCTGAGGATCTCTATATGTTTGCATCATTTACAAAGTCCAGATTGTTACATGAATTTAAATGGTGAGAACATTGACTTCAGCTACCCACCCCCTGTATTTAGGGAATCTGTTGCTTGAATTACTGAGTAGGCCCAAGGCCAGAGGAAGGAGAAGTAGCACAGTTTAAACTTTTTTAATTAACTGTAGTGTAAAAGACTCTTCATGGTAGACTGCATTTAGATTTACGCTCAGTATTTCTAAAGCCGCTGCTCTGACAGACCGAAGATCTGAGGATGGAAACATAGCCTAAACATAAAATTGTCTGGTGGCAAGCTGTGCTGCTCCAGTAATGCTACTTCTAGAATTGTCAAAGAAAGCAAAACCTGTGTTATTATTCAGAAAAGCAGATGTGAGCATTGTGACGTCATTAACAGTTATCTTTAGCTGATAATAAATGGAGGTCTCAGGAATGCTTTGTGAAGGTGTTCAGGGTAGCCTTTACGGAACAGAAAACAAGAGGGTAACTCTCTCAGACTTTGCAGACGACGGGAATAAAATTTAAACTACCTGCCTCCCAAACCAGTATCCTATACCTTTGACAGCTTTTCTGGCCATCTAAATCATTGGGATCACCCTGATTGTTGCCGGCGACCATCATTTTTGAAAGGGCGATTAAGATTTACACAGAAAAAAAGATCGTCACTGATTCCATCATAAAAGCTTCTTTGAGAGCGCGTGGACTGACAGCCACGATCTTCCAGGCAGCCAGAGTTTCCTAACTTTTTCAATTTAATGCAGCAATTAAAAAATCCATAAATAAGCAGGATCATATCTCATAAACAGTTCAAAGGCTGCAATGAAAATTGCAGATTTAGCTACTGCTTATGTTACATGGATCAGAATATCAACTGATGCACTGAGATGAGTACTGAGAGCTGCCCAAGCTGTACTCAGTACAACACGTGATCGGTGACTTTAAGTCACGTTTAAGTCCTTTTGATCTGTTGGGCTGTTCCCTGCACAGGATATAGATTTGTATAACAAATCAGTCAGCTACTAATTAAAGTGTCTGAGGAGCTGGGAATTTCCAGGATATAGAAATTTCTTGACTATTTCCACCTTCCCTCAGTCTTACATGCTTTAAGGACTTATTTGCATGATAGAACTTCAGAATGTCCATGATGGGTCAGGCTAAGCATAAGGCACATAGCCCAGGGCACATCTCCAGCAGCATCCACAGAGAAGGTTATAAAAACAACCTGGTGCATAGTGATGTTTTCCTACAATAGTTTCCAAAAATATTTGCTGATTTACCGTAATGAGTTGACTCCTGTTTTATACCAGATACTGGCAGAAACCAGACACAGGAGTCTCAAGGACTTCTGCAGTTACCTGGAGAAATTCTTTTCCTTCAGTTCAGTTTCTCAACACTTTACCCAGAAACATGTAAAATTTTCTAGAATCACAGAATGGTTTGGTTTGGAAGGGATCTTAAAGACCATCTGGTTCTAATCCTCCTCCATGGGTAGGGACACCCCCCACCAGCCCAGGCTGCCCAAAGCCCCATCCAACCTGGCCTTGAACACTTCCAGGGATGGGGCCTCGACAGCTTCTCTGGGCACCCTGTGCCAGGGCCTCAGCACCCTCCCAGGGAAGGATTCCTTCCTCAGATCTCATCTCAGTCTCCCCTCCAGCTTCAGGCCATTCCCCTTGTCCTGTCAGTCCCTGCCCTTGTAAACAGCCCCTCTTTGTCTTTCCTGTAGGTCCCCTCTAGGTACTGGAAGGTGCTTGAAGGTCTCCCTGGAGCTTTCTCTTCTCCAGGCTGAACAACCCCAACTCTCAGCCTGTCTCCGTAGCAGAGGTGTTTCAGCCTTTGGATCATCTCCATGGCTTCCTCTGGACTCGTTCCAATATCAGATTGAATGAGCTCCATTCTCATGTAACCCAGTATAAATTGTCATACTCAGTACAGTTAGAGTTGTGTGAGGACACTGTAGTCAGCAGTAGGACAAAAACTAAGCTGTAGGACAAAGTGCGCTAATAAGTATCTGAGTAAATCTGAAGCAACCTTGCTAGGGACTGGAGGACCCCAACTCTGGTGGCTGTGTTTCTGAATCTATATTGCTAAACCCAAATTTAGATTTTTGTATTGCTTTGCACTGGTCTCCCTCCTGCTTGCTTTCGGTTGAGACGCTGCGTTTTCTGAACAGATAAGAAGTAGGAGGGAGTGACCCTGCCCCCTTTCTGAAATTTCTCTCAGCCAACCTAATTTGCCAGCAGTATTTCAGCCTAATCTCAAGTGCAGCTTGCTCATTAAACTTTGAGTCACTCCAGGGATTAAACAGAGCGTGGTTCCTTACACAGATGACTCTGGACATTGATAATCTTCCATTTCCATGGTTTACACGCTGTTGAAGTGCTGCAATTCTGTTTTTTGAGTGCCGTGCAACATTTACAGTACAGCCTTGCCAGGAAATGATACTTGGGCGGTGAAGCCTTTGCCAACACTATTTTGAGAGTGTTATATGTCACGGTGGGCTTTTAGAAGATGTCTCCATAACAGAAGTCAGGTGTGCAGTTTTTCATCTTCCCTGTGGCTGTTTCATACACGCCACTTGATTGCTCGTGTCGTGAGAGCCATCCCGCTGGCGCTTCAGCAAGCCTTTCTCAGAGTCATTAAATAATGTTGTTCTCCCCTGTGTTATGGATATGTGAGAGGCAGCACTTGGAGCTAGGCTGGATTCTCGTCTCCTCTCATTATATCTCTGTGTGGGGAATTGCATGAAAGATTGACATGACAGTTTTAATGGTATCGCTGCAAAGAGATCAATTGGTTGTAAATTTTCCAGTGTCCATGTGCTGCATTGATAACTCCATACAGTATTAAACACTTCCATGACACAATTAATCTTGTAGGATACTTTCGAGCTTAATTCAGCTGTGATAGTTTCTGTGACCAGCCACAAATCAGTAGTGATTGATTCTGGAATATCGGCTAATTAAAATAGGAAGACTGAAAAATTAAAAAAAAAAAAAAAAGCCTGTATGTACATACTGAAGACAAATGTGCAAGAGACAAAGTCTAATGTCATACTAGTTCTTAGTTTCAATAACTCTCCTCATGCTGAATTCAGAGGCAGTTCTTCTAGTCTTTGAGACCTATGGGACCCCAGCAAGAAAATATGTTTGTCAGAAGGTTCGGTTCAGGAATTCGTCATGAAGGTTGGGTATTCCTCCCCTGCCAAACTTCAAGGGTTCAAAACGCTCAAAACAATGTATTGAGAGGTGAATCAAAGTTTCTCAATGTTTTTCACAATGAACAAAATGAAACAAACCAGCATGGAAAAACCCAGAAGCCCCGACCATCTGTAGTTCAAGCACTTGGTGTTCAAGTCGCTGCTTCCCCCTTTGGGGACCAAGGGCAGATATCTGGACCATGCAGTGGAGATGAACGCCTGTGCTGCCAGCTAATGACACCGAGAGCCTGATTTTTCACTGTCTCCTCCTGGAAATTGCTATCTTTTTGTATCATTCTTTAATTATTGGCTACAGAAATTGACTGAGAAGGCTGGTGGTTATGGCACCCAACTGAGATATTGGAGACCCAGATTTAGTTGTGCCAAATGAGGCAGAAAATGGGTTTGAACAAGAGTTTCCAGAGTCCTAGATGAGTGATCTCACTATTAGTCTATTTGCTGGTCTCTTTGGTTGCCTTAGTCAGAAATCCCTTAGCCTTCACCCGATCTAGCTTTGTTAAAGTTTTGTCGAGAGTAATGTGCTTTTGTGAATAAATAAGCTTTAGATCAACAAATTGGCTTTTTCCTACTGGAAAATGTTCTACTTCTTCAGCAATCAGTAGATGTGTTATACAGGGCTTGAAGAGTATAGCTGGTTGGAAATACTGGATTTTAATATATAGTTCTCTTCATTATCTGAAATTTCACCTACAGAATAATGTAATGCTCATTAGCTACATTTTGCCTCTCCTAAGAATTCATAACGTATTAATAATCCTCCCGGAGATAAAATCTATGCACAATCTGCATTCAGGCAATCAGCGTTACAGTGATTGCTTCTTTTTATGTTTACTGATCCTACAACGTGTAAAGTCTCCTCAGAGTCCTGACACTGCATTTCTCACCCTCCTCCTCCGGGTTGTCTCCTGCGATGTGACCCTACAGATATCCTGCGGAGCTGCTGGACCACTGATGTTTAAAATTGTTTGTTCGCTATCAGAGGTCCCACCTGAACACTGGGATGGCAGCATTTGCTGTGCCAGTTTATTTTGCACAGCCAGGATGTTTTCATTCCTTGGCTGTTTAACTGCTGTTAATTTTGCTGTTTAAAGCAGTTGCCTGAACTGAAACTTCCACTAGTTTGAACTTGCCTGGAACCGAAGCAGGAGACAACATCTTCCCTGAAACTGTCTTAGCTAAATTCATTTAAGGAGTGGTTACACTCTGCAAACTGATTTCTTTGCCGTAATCGCTGAGCCGCAGCCTCCCAGTGCTTGGTTTGGTGGGGGCTCCAGCCCAGCCCTGCTTCCCCGCCGCTTGGATGCGCTCCAGTTGCGTTTTGGGCTGCCGAGACTGGCCAGGTTGCCCAGATTTGCCAAGTGTGGTTCAGGCTTTGAACAGTCTGCTGGCATCAAGTGCCAACGCTCTAGGTGATTAAACAAGTCCTTGAGCCATTAATTATTTAATCTCTATTGAATTCCAAGTAGTACGGCCCTTGTGCAACCCTGTGTATTCTTCTGTGCAAATTCTGTCTCTGCATCCTGAAGGACAAACTTCCTGAGAAAGTCTGCAGGCCTGCACAGCAGAGGTTTCACACCTGAGGGGATGGGGAGGCAATATAAACCAGACTTGTGCTTCATCTGATGCTGGAGAAGGATAAGAACTGGGACAGCTCCAGGCAGAAGGCGGAACAGCTGGCTGCTCCTTGCCTGCGTTGACTTGCAGTGGCTTCTTGGGAACCACTTTTTAGCCAAGACTTCCGAGACCACCCTGCACTCCTGGGCTGGTTCCTGATCTCCCAGGAGCAGCCTGGGATCCGTCAGTGCGCGCTTCTCTACGCCAATCTTAGCCTCAGGCTTCGGTTCGGTGTGGCTTTGAGCTGTCCCATCCAGGCAGTATAAATAAAATGATAAATGATAAAGTAAATAAAGAGTCTATAGAAAGTGCTTGAAAATAAATGCATTAAAATAAAGCTTGAGCAAAGCTCACGGACATCCCAGACAGCACCACCATTCTGCTGCCTTGCAATGACACAGTCTGTGCCCTTTACGACTGAAGAATGCTAGCAGAGATTTCTTACCCTTAATAAAAAGCAGTTACTCGTTATCACTCTGTAAATAACAGTAGCAACTAAAGGCAGAGAGTATAAAGGAAGTAAAGTAAATATTAAGAACTATATCAAGGGGGAAGCAGGGGACAAAATTTGAAAAGGCAATAATACAAGAGGAACTCCTTTGGTTTTGTACAGGTGTACCAAAATTCCCAAAAGAGAAAATTGAGCCCCTTGATGTGGAGCATGGTGATTCCGTGATTTTGCACTGTAACCCCCCAAAAGGCATCCCGCCCTTGCACATCTATTGGATGAATATTGGTAAGTAAACAGTTTTTACACAATTCATATGAGGAGACTCAAAACATTTGTCTTCCAGAGCAGTTTCATTACAGATTCATAATTGATGGGAATGGTAATCGTGCAAGTGCTTAGAAAAAAGATCTGGATTTTGAAAAACAAAACTGAAAAATGGAGAACGGGGATATGTTTTTACACAACACAAAGTTAAATTTTAGATTGCGTCGACACAACATATTATTAAATACGAGATATCAGGAAGCTTGCGTATCAGTAAATGAGCCTACCAGTGATGAGGGCTACTGCATTTACAGTAGAGAGGACAAAATGTGTCAATATATTATTTCTCTCATTACTGTTTTCCTCTTTTCATAAACTAATGGTTGATTTATGATACTGAGAAAAAAAAACCTGTCTGGTATGTATCATTAGTTCCTTGTAGGTTTCTCTCACGTTATTCTTCAGCCTTTGTGTTCTGCAGGAATTTCTGGGTTTTGGGAAGCAAAGTAACTTGGATTGCCTCCGTGACACGAGGGGTTTCTTTCTGATGCTGACCGAGTACTTGCAGAGACAGGGTGCCAGATTAAACCTCTGATCTTATAAGGCAGCCTCTCTACTCCTGACATACATATTTAGCGCAGACCTGCATTTGGCTGGATCAGCAAGGAGACAGTACAGCAACCTTAGCTCCTACCAACATTCCCCTCCTGTAATTTGTAGTTACAGAAGAGCAAAGTGCTTGGGAGACTGGCCGTGGGGGGCATCTGTAAACGGTGACCTCCGTGTCATCGTTACAGACCTTTGTATCAGGCAGAGGTGCTGGAAATTTCCTGTGACCTGAGCAGGAGCTGTGTACTGAGTACTTTTTGTTATCACTCTTTGACTATCAATCGTTTTTCATGTATTTTACATATAAACCTATTATTATATATGAAATATTTATTTTAAATTATCAATCATATGTTGAATATTGGTAAATAGCATGTTGGTTACGCCAGGCCTTCTGCCCCGTTCGCATCAAAGTTATCTTCTGTATCTGGAAGCAAACACATGACAGGAGAGCGTTAGTAGTCATCCTGGTGAAACAGCTCGGTATCATTACCATACCGTAATTATTTTTTCTTGCTAGATTTGCAGCACATTCCACAAGATGAAAGGGTCTCCATGAGCCTTAAGGGAGATCTCTACTTTGCAAACGTGGAAGAAAACGACAGTCGAAGTGATTATTGTTGCTTTGCAGCGTTTCCAAGGCTGAGGACGATTGTGCAGAAAATGCCGATGACGCTGAAGGTTTCCCGGTGTAAGTCTGTGGATGGGTAGTTTCTTGTTTGCTATTGTTGTTTCTTCTTTAACTCCCCAGGCATCAGCGAATGCAGATGTGTGTGCCCTGTGTCTCTGATGTGAATCTCTGAAGAAAATGCACGTTACTGGGCTTATTCCTGCATTATTAACCTTACTCTAAGGGCTAAATTCAGCTGATAAAAGCTTTTTGCAGCTGTGGGGCCCCAAAAGTGCCCTGTTCTTCCTCCTGTTCTCCCCGCAGCGAAAGTCAATGACGCATTATGGAAATCTGCTTCTCTCTCACCGATGGATGGGACTTTGCTGGGTCTTGAGGCCACCTTCTCCCTGGGTGCAGGCCTGCTTTGAATCATAGAATCACAGAATCTCCCGAGCTGGAGGGGCCCCCTAAGGCCCATCAGCCCAACCCCTGGCCCCACACAGGCCCAGCCCCATCACAGCAGATGACTGAGAGCGTTGGCCAGACGCTGCTTGAACTCAGCCCAGCTCGGGGCGGTGACCACTGCCCTGGGGAATGCATGGGGTGTACAGGTAGCAGGGTTAGAAACAGAGGAAAAGAATGCAAATATCCAAGGGAAAAAAAAAAAAAAAGCAGCCTTTTAGGGCACACTCTCAGCTACATTAAATCAGCAAAGCTGGACAGAAGCCGATGGAACTAAGGCAGCTTATACGAGCTGGAGATCTGTCCAGCTTTGCTTGAATCTCTTTCGGCTGTAATAGTTTCTGGTATCACTTGTACCACTCGCTGAGGCTGCCTGTGCCCTTAATATCAGTCTTCTGTCTCACTAATACTTCTGACCTTTCAGGCTTATACAGCCCAGAAAGCCAAGGAGATTTTTCTTCATGAATGAAAGCCTAGTATTTAATATATGATTTTGAGAGTTTTCTTGTTAGGATAAAAAGATAAAGGATTAGTAATGGGTTTGTCGATCTTAATACTTGCTTAAATCATATACTGGGATAATAATTGTGAGAAAAATACCGAAATGTTGCATGCTCTAGCTTTTCTGACGGGTCCAGTTCCCTCCCCATGCAGGCACAGATAACAGAAGCCTGAGATGGGGTTTGACCGGGGGCCACCGGTCGCCCTGGCAGTGGCCCAGCAGAGCGCTGCGGTGCGTGCACATTGCCACGGAAGCCTCGAGACTGGGTGCAGGAAAAAAAGCGAGGCACGTACTTAGAGGTTTTTGTAAACTCAGCTTGGGACTGCCCGCTCTCCTCCGTGCCAAGTCCCCGTGGGGGGACTGTGTAAAAAAATAATACATAGAAAATTGTAGGCAAGCACTAAAAGGAGAGTGGATAAATTTTATAAAATTTCTTTACAGTGGATACTTAGGGCTTAGTGGTTTTTTATTATACTAGGTATTATATTTTTATTACACTAGGTAGCTAGCATGAGATGATGATTATATTATCCATGAAGTATTTTGCAGAGTAACACATATCTTTGAAGAATTTTCTTTGTATTTTCAGAAATTTGTTGTTCATCTGTTGCTTTACTTTGTATTTTTCTTTCTTTCTTTTATGGCAGAATTTGGGGGGGGACATGTTTTTGTTTTGGTTGATTTATTGTTTCTTTTTATTCTATATCAACTCTGCATGTTTGTGTTTGGTTGTCACTTTTATTTATTTCAGTTAAGCATGCTAATGACTCAGGCTCACCTAACGCTGCAGTTACTAAGGGTGAGTTGGATACGTCTGTTATTTAGCCTTTAAACTGAGAATCTACCAGCTGAGATGAAATGTGAGCTGCTGCTCAGGAAAAAGAAAAGAAAAATAAATCTCAAAAGCCTTTTTATTGCGATGGGATGGATTTAAGTGGTCCATGGAGTACAATTTGCTCATCTTGTACTTTTTGACAGAAATCTGAAGGGTTTTTAACGAAGAGGTAGTTTTGTTACTTGAGAAAAGAACATTCACATTTCATAGAAACATAGAATGGGTTGGGTTGGGAGGGACCTCAAAGCCCATCTAGTTCCAACCCCCTGCCATGGGCAGGGACACCCCCCACCAGCCCAGGCTGCCCAAAGCCCCATCCAACCTGGCCTTGGGCACTGCCAGGGATCCAGGGGCAGCCACAGCTTCTCTGGGCAGCACAGCTTCTGTGGGCAAATGATGTGCTGTAAGTTGGGAGGCTGATGTCCCGGGTTTCTCGTGTTACCAGTTCAGAGCAGGATCCAGAACTGGGTGCTCCGAATCTCCCTCTGGCAGTTAAGATTCTGGTTTGAAATGACAAATTCATGTCTAAAGGGTCACCTTGGGGCTGCTTTACTCCCGGGTGAGCTTATGGTGTGGATTTATAGAGCTTTTGGTGCTCTGTGTTAATTGTCCCCACCTACAGCTCTGCCTTGGGGGAGATGGGAGGTGAGGTGGTTCTCTTCGGCCGTATATTGCCCTGTGCGGTACTCGCCACAGGTAAGCACTGCATCGAAGCTCTTCTCAGCCTGGGGAGTCACACCTTCCCTCACTTTGTGGACAATATCCTGGAAATATTCTGCTGAGGTTTATGCAGGCAATGTGAGTAAATCAGAAGGCAGCTCGCGGCTATTCCTGCCGTTCTCCACCCAGTTAATTTTGTTTAAAATATGTAAAAATGAGAGTCTCAGCTTTTGCGTGTAGCTCTTGACTCTGATTTATTTGGTTAAATTGCTTCTGAGCGCCTCTGCTTTGCTGCAGCTCTGAGCACTTGTGACACATATTTGTAGAGCTACAAAGGAAGGGAAAAAAATCGGAAAATAGTTCAGAGATACATGAGGTCTTTTACCAAATCATCCGTAACTGACTATTTTTGAAGAACTAGTACCATTTGGGGACGTATTCATTACTGTGCTAATTGTTATTATAGTGATAACTGGATAGCCATTTAACTCTACACATATTTCATCATGAAACCGTTGTTTGGCAGGCTGGAACAAATGGTCCGTTGAAATCAAATGCAGGTCAATCTTGTTTTATTATTTTAACAGTCTTCCTTACAAATTGTGTCTCCATTACTGTAGATTTAATAATTGTAGCAAGAAGGACAATTCTGTGGGATATTCAGGTCAGGAAGGATGGGTTTTCATCTGAGATTTAAAAGATGATGGAGAGTCCATGCAGAAGAAAGGTGCTGAGAAAGATGGTGCACACCAGGAGATCAGCAATTGAGAAGACTGGGGTCCCAAGACTGGCTGAGGTGTATGAGAGAAGGGCTGGTGCTTGGAAAGCAGGACATGAGACCATAGGAAAAGGGGCTTCACCAGTACTGCTGCCTGTTATTACTGTAGCTGTCTTCTGACTCTAAGCAGAGGAAATAGGAGAGTCCTGGGTTCATCTCAAACCGTATAAATAAATAAAAAAGAAAATTTACAAATCAATGCCAGAAACCTGACAGAAATAATGTTTGTGACATTACTGAAGGATAAGCAAAGGCTCTAAGATTTCATATCTAACTTTTATTTTATTTTATTTTTTTAGCAAATTTTATCAAGGAAAGAAAACCCAAACTGCTGATCCCTCCTGAAACTGCTGGCAGTAGCTCATCAGTCACTGTCATCAAGGGAGGTGTCCTGCTACTCGAATGTATTGCTGAAGGGCTGTGAGTAATGCTCAATACTGCACAAACGTAATCGTGTTTTGAAATAGAATTGAGGAAAGAACGAGCTATATTAAAAATTATACAACTACAGATGTATATTTGTTACGTGCCCAAACATTTTTAAGTTGAACTTCTATGCAGAGTTTTTCTGAAGCATGCATACTGCTTGTAAAGCAGCATAGAGCTAGCGTGCAACATTTGTGAGTTTGTTATTGCTGTAGCTTACAAACAAGTAATTAAAATCGTATTGTGGTAAGTATTGATTTTTTTTTTTAACTGTTATATTAAAAAAACCTTTTACGGAACTTTTTTCAGTAGTGCTACTTTCAAGATGTTGAGATAACGTGTGATATGTTGAAATAACAACATCAGGATTCAGCTTCTGTGGTTTGGGTCACAACCTGGCATGTTTCTTTTTGAGTTTTGCCAATTCGGTTTGGTTCAGTGCTCAAAAATTAGTCAGCCTTTTTCCCAAGAGCTCAGTTTTTTAAAAGCAAAGTTCTTGAGTGATGTAATACAAGACATCCATTAAGGAAATGCCCCATTGAGTGAAACTGGTGGTCCACCTAGCCCAGTTGTAGCGTCAGACGTTGACTCAGGGGTGCGTGTGAACCTGGCTGATTTCTGTGGTCCGTTCACCAGCATCCAGAGTTTCCATGCAAAGAATAGAATAGAATAGAATCATTAAGGTTGGAAGTGACCTCAAGGATCATCTAGTCCAACCATCCCCCCACCACCTATGATGTTCCTTCCATGATATTCTCACAGGCAACAGTACGTTGAGGAATGAAGGCCACAACTATGTAAAAATACAGTGAACTGGATTCAGCTGTATTGGTGTGATCCTGCAAAATCTAACAGTACTGGGGTAACTGAATTTAGTTCCAGTCCCGTGGGTTTTTTTTCACTTGGACCCATTCCTATGCATGCCTCTGGTGCCTGGTGCTGCACGGATGGCTCAAGCTTGTTATTGCTATTAACACTGACACTGGAGCACTACTCAAGCTCTAGTCATGGATGTGGCTGTACTGAGCATGGCAGAATATCTGTCTGAGTGCGGAGATGCCCACTGCAGTAATACAGGGACAGGTTAAAGCAGATACTGTGTGATGGGAAATCAGGGCAGCTTTGTTCCTTATTGTAAAATAACACAGGACAAAATAAGGGCGAGTAAGGAAAGGGAATGGCTAAATAAATGTTAAGTGCTGTCCTCCCAATGAGGCTGTGAACACCTCTCTCAGACCTTGTTCCTGCTGCAGTAACTCGGACAGACATAAGCTCCACTTTGCCTTCAGCCCAGTTCCCAATATTTACTCTGTGCTCGCGGATGCAACAGTCTGCGCCAGAAGAGTTGCCACCAGAGAAACAGTGAAAGCGAAAATCTCTCCAACCACTAAACCCACAATGAAAGCGCAGTCGCTTCTGGTTTATTTATGATAGAGCTTTTTGTTGAATGGAGACTTAAATCATTGTCTTCTCGTGCGGTATGGTGGAGCTGCAGGTCTGTGACCGCAGAATCTGCTTAGCAGATAGATAATTCACATTAAAGGCTGTGCAATTATATCCCTTCTATAAAATTCCAAAATCGGGATATTTATCTGCCTGAACAAACATGTTTAGGGTATTTTGTTTTTCCATGTGGGCTTGAAAGGGCATTGCTCATTTAAACTGGCAAGATTATGCCTCTGCAGTTGGTTGCCGTTTGTGAGAGAAGGTGAATTACTTGTCTCTGTTGGATTCACTCCAAGCGTCTGCAGCGAGTTTCAGTTCCCCATTGCAACGCTTCCTTGTCAGTGCGAATCAAGCTAATTCGCAGGCACACAAACCTCCACAAGTCCACAGCTATGAGTGTGTAGGCTTTTCAAGGTGCTTCGTAGGCAAATCATCTTGGAAATACACAAATATGAATTTTCATGTGCAAGAATTAATACCGAGTACAAGAAGAGAAAGTAAAAAAAAGACACTGTTTCTTTGGGGGAAAAAAAGCAAAAAAAAGAAGTAGTTTTCTTGCACTCAAAATTTTCGAAGAAACTTTTGTTTAAATTACTTTTCAAATGAAAAGGTTTGCGTGGGGTTTTTTTAAGTAGTCACTTTTGAAAGAAATCAAAGTACTTCTTTGATCAGCAGACAAACATTTTTCACTGCAACCCTTCAAAAGTGCAACATTTAGAACAACAACAAAAAAAAACCCATGTATTTTTATTAGTTAAAATTCCCATTTTCAGCAGAAAAATGATCAGCTTTGTCTATATCTCTGCCAGTCTATCCCACCAAATGTCCACAAACCACAGAAGCGGATAGACTGAGCCAGATTTCAAGTAACTAAGATCAGGGGCAGCCAACTGCAAAATAAGGAATTAAGTACATTTTCAATCTGTCATTTTTGAAGACTTATAATCCAAGAAGTGGCAGTGTCAGGAGGGCATTGCCTCAATACAACACCAAGGCGACACAGTGCCTGAGTCTGGTGCAAGAGCAGGACAAGGACTCTTGCAGGAAATAATAGGATATTTGCACGGTTGTGCTCATTGCTCGTGGAAAATCGTAATTTGTTGGTACCTGGGGCTTTGAGTAGCTTGTGCCCGGGCATTTTGCCACAATAACAGATGGACACAAGAGTAAGCAGATATGACACTGTGTATGTGCGTTGTGTACGGTGTCGGGGTCGCGAAGCCCAGCTGGGACTGTGCAGACAACAGTCTGTCCCGAATTTCTGTGTCACTGCCATTTGCTTTCTAAAACCGTACGGAGCATTTTCAGCCATCTCCAATGGTTGGCCAACTTTCTAACCAGGCAGGGCACCGAGTGAAGTCACTGTCGTGAAGTCTTTACCTCCTTGTCTGTCCTCAAATGCCCTTTTAGAGTAGGATGAAATGTGTTCCATTCCCTCTCCTGCAGCCCATGCCATTACGCTGACGAGGAACACGGCCTCGTGCCATGACCTGGTGTTGGCCATGAAAAACCTATTCATAGGGGCCATTCAAATCAAGAAACAGTATGGACTAGTTGTCTGTAGTATGCAGTCTAATCTATAGTATAGCCCCAGTGTTTTAAAATCATAGAATCACAGAATGGTTTGGGTGGGAAGGGCCCTCAAAGCCCATCTAGTCCCACCCCCCTGCCATAGACAAGGACACCTCCCCACCAGCCCAGGGTGCCCAAAGCCCCATCCACCCTGGCCTTGGGCACTGCCAGGGATCCAGGGGCAGCCACAGCTTCTCGGGGCACCCTGTGCCAGGGCCTCACCACCCTCACAGTAAAGAATTTCTTCCTAATGTCCAATCTAAATCTCCTCTCTTTTAGTTCAAACCCATTCCCCTTGTCCTATGACTCCCTGTCCTTGTAAACAGCCCCTCTCCAGGGCTCAAAAGACTGAAAACTTCACCTTGCAAACCATATGCGTGAACTTACAGTAGCTCTACTAACATGAAACATAACAGCCTAGAATTCCACTCAAAATCTTGCTTTTTCTTTTTTTTTTCTTTACTATTAGCCCAACTCCTCACCTAAGCTGGGTCAAGGTCACTGGAAACTTGCCCAAAGACGAACCAGAAACAGAAAATTTTGGGAAGATATTGAAGATAGACCAAGTGACTGCAGCCGATGAAGGAACATACCAGTGCACGGCAAGCAACCCCATGGGCAGAGCGAAGCATGAGTTCCACGTTCACGTGGAAGGTGCTGAGTACATTTCACTAAGGTTTTTCGTTTTGAACAGAGAGGTAGTCAAAGGGAGGTGATTAAGGACTTTTGTTAATATCGCTTGGTATAATGCATCAATTCAACCAATTCTGTCAATTTATAAGGATCTGCCTTAAAATTTTGGGAAGCTTGCAGAAAGTAGCACCATTTGTTTGTTGGTTTGTTGGTTTTTAAATAGAAATAATGCGTTTTTTCCCCCAAACTATGAAGACATTACAAAGTGGTGAACAGAAGTGCAAATACGTGAGCAGATCCAGTACTTAAAGCTGTGAGTTAGTCAAGCAGAGATATTGATGAAACGTCTTGTATTAGTCTGAAATTCAGACTGAAAGATTTAATTATTCTACTTGCTTTTAAAAAATGTGTGAAAATGGCTATACTGGGCCAGATCACGGGTACGTTTAGCTCAGTTTCCTTTCTTTGGCTTCCCCCAGAAGTGAATGCCAAGGGAGGATTGTAAAAATGCAGTGGGCAAAGATGGTACTGCCTCTTTCTTCCTCTTCTTCATGTGGCCCTTCGCTCGTATAGGGACAACCTAAGCTGAAAGTGGGTTTCATGTTCCTATAGACCCTGAAAAGTATCATAAAACCTTATGAAGCAGAGTAAAAAAAAATACTTTCTACTAATTTTTAACAGTTTTTTAAAAAATTGAAATATGACCCTTTTTGTCATCCCACTGAGTATCCAAGGCCTGTTCCCTTCGTGCTTGGAAGGACGACCAGTACTCTATTAGCAGCATTCATAGATAGCCTTTGGGTTACACTCGAGCACATCGTACACTTGTGCGTAGGGTGGTGCGTCCGTGTGCATGAGCACTCACACAGGTCTGGTGGCTGAACAGGGTGGGTGCTGGGTGCTTGTGCTGGGCAACAGAACGGAGAACCTGGCGTGTTAGTGCATTCCTTTGGTTGTCATTTATTTAAGTTGCTGCTAAAAGGAGGCAGATTAACGAAGCCGGCCAAGATACCTTCACAACAGGCATCTTGCAGAGTGCAGACAGAGGCGCACGGTGCCTGCTCCCCCTCCGTCCTCCTTTCTCCCTTCTCTCACTCCCCAGACCGAGGGTGTGAGCCCTTCACGCGAGGCAGGGGCAGATGTTCTTTTCCAGGAGCAAAGCGGAGCTCCAGTGAGACTTCGCAGAGATGAGCAAGCCCTGCAGAAGTCTCATTGCCGCTGCAACTCTTTCAGCAAGGCTGCCCCATAAATAGCTACAAAATGAGAATCCTGAAGCACAGCTGAAAAACTTGCTGAAAACATTTTCTCGTTACTGATGAAAAATGCTTCAGCCGCTGCTCTGCAGTGAGAGAAAAAGAAATAATCACAGGCAGTATTAAACTGTCGGAGTCTGCCAACTGCTTCCTTTTAATCTGTGCTGCTTCTCACTCCGTGGTCACAAGGAGTCCTGACAGGAGGGAAGGCACTTTCAGCTACCTGCTCTGTATTTACTCGTCAGCTGTGGGAGAGCCTTTTCTCCCAGGGTGTGATGAATCACCCCCGTCCGCTTGACACAACCTTGTGCCTTACAGTCGTCTTTCCCTTCCTGGAAGTGTGGCAGAGGGGGATACCAGGGCACGGCAAGTTTTCAGCTGTGATGGAGGGAAGTGCTGACTCCTAGAAATCATTCCAGATGGTTTGGAGCATCTCTGCTGTAGCTGAATATTTTAACAATCTGGCTATGATTTTCTCGGCTGTAAAAATTGAATCCTTCAAAGAAATTGCAGGAGCTGCAAAAACTGAAATACCAGCGAAATCACATTAATTAAGCAGTTCAGAATATAGACCCCTTTCTCCCCCAGTCTCTAGAGGGAGGAAAGCTTTCTGGCAAATTGTTGGTCCTGCTCATTAGCAAACAAGTACTTAAAAAAAAAAAAAGAAAAAAAGAAAAAATATTTAAATAATGCCACTCCAGCTATTGCAATGTTAAAAATGCTTTTGCGATTGCAAAATACATTTTCCATGTGTGTAACTGATGATGGCTACTGTCACTAGCAGGAATTCTTCCTATTAGGAGTCACCTCACATGCAGGGTATCAAGGTAAAACTGAGCCCAAACATCGTTGTCTTCTAGAATTTCTAACCAGCAAATGTCACCACCATTAATCAGAGGGGGGCGCGTTCATCGTTCTCGCAGCGACTCCTGTGTGCAGACTCAAGGGCAGATCCTGAGTTGGTGGCAGTGAGCATTAATTTCAGTTGGTTTCGGGGGGGTTATGCTGACAGAGGGCATCCTCGCACCTGACAGGCCCTTCTCAAAGGGTCTGTGTAGGGGGAAGAAAATTAAACGTGGGAAAAAATTCTCTCAGTTATTAAGCCAACCATCCTCAATCTAGTGCTGGTGTGTAAATCAGGATTTTGCCATCATTTCTGTGCTATCTCACATTTTGTGTTCTTCTTTCTGGTGTTTGAAGATTTCGAACCAATACCCCAGACTTCTAAATAACAATTCTAATTAATGATATTTGCAGGCAGCCCACTTTCTAATCCTACAGTAGTCAGAGGGCAAAGATTCAGGCAATTATTACCAAGCATATAAAAATATTCAGCTAGCAAATTGCTTGACTCTTTCAGCATTTTAATCTCTCGTTGCGAGGAGAGATGTAGCCTGGAACATTGGAACAGGCATAAAAAACTCACTGTTGTTATTAGAATGAGAGAGAATAGTTGCGGAGGGTGCAGGGTGGAAACAAAGCAAGCCCACAAATTGTCTTGACTTCAAATGTTTATTTGGTTATTGTCTATAATCCCCCAAGCCCAACACAAAATGTACATACAACCTCAAAATCTTGTCACTATCACAGTGCCAGATCTGATGGTGCCTTGATCTTGACTGAGGCTCCTAGACTGTGTTTAATAGAAATAATTATTACAATATAATGATTAATTATAGTAATGATATAATAGCTAAGGGCCTTTGCAGCTATGTCTTGTAATATTTTCATTACTCAGCTAGAGAAAAATAAAATGGATGAAGCTAATGTGAGGCAGAAGCATGGCTGGTTGGTTTGGCCAGGCTCAGACTGTAGTTCTGCGTTTCACTGGAAAACTGCTTCGGCTGGGATGCAGACCCCGAGGTGGTAACGGCATCCGGAGCTGCAGACGGTGCCCCTGAAGTGGGGTGGATTGCCAGCCCTTGGGAAGACGTGAGGAGAATTTGAAATGATCTTGCCAAATTGGGAAAATGGTCTGGAGTAAAAAGGATGAGCTTCAGTAAGCACAAGTGCGAAGCAATTCTCATCAGGCAGCGCTAATTGGCTTCATAAGCGCAGGATGGTAAGTGTCTGGTTAGACCAGTACTGAATCGCAAGCTGAGCACGACTTGGAAATATTAGTTTTGCAGAATAAGCACAAATGATCCTGGAAAGTATAAAGAAAAATGCTGTCGTGAGAGAGACTCCTGGGAACTGGTAAGGCTACCTGAAAGGGAGTTATGGCGAGCTGGGGGTCGGCCTCTTCTCGCAGATAACTAGTGACAGGACTAGGGGGAACGGCTGCAAGTTGTGCCAGGGGAGGTTCAGGTTGGAGATGAGGAGAAATTCCTTCTCAGAAAGGGTGGTCAGGCATTGAAACAGGTTGCCCAGGGAGGTGGTGGAGTCACCATCCCTGCGAGTATTTAAGGACAGGTTAGACGCAGTACTGAAGGACATGGTTTAGTGGGTAATAGGTGTGGGGGGGTGTCGGTTGGACTGGATGATCCTTGAGGTCTCTTCCAATCTTAATGATTCTATTCTATTCTAATGTAGCCAGTTTCACATTGTGCACTTCGTCAAGGCTGGGGTTAACTCAAGAGAAAGCAGCAAGAGTAGTCACAGAGCTCAAAAACATGGCATCTGAGACAAAATGGAGAGCTATGTTTAATTTAGGGAAGAATGAATCCAGGGAATGCATAGCAGCCTTCAGGTGCACCCAAGTTTCTTCACAACAGTAACAAATTGTTCTCTTAGTTCCCTGGGGGTGATGCAATGGTGATATCTATGGTGATACCGTAGACTTAAATTGCAGCAAGGCAGACGTTGGTTGGGCACTAAAAATTTGTTCTAGTTCTGGACAGCACGGGAGGCTGTGAAGGTTTGGATCCATCGAGAGTATTTTAGGTGTAGACAATCTTGCTTCGTTGCAGAAGGATGGACTAACTGCCCATTTTAGATCCCTTCTGGTTTTGGATCTGTCATTATATTTCCATAAAGATGTAAATCTCTTAATCAGGAGCTCCACATTTATAACTCTTACCAAGAAGAATATGTTATGCAGTGAAATATTTGCCATACCATATTGCTCATGGAGATTAGCTACTTGACTGTCCAACCACTGGCTTTTGTAGTTGCTAATATGTGTATATTCTGTTATTCCTATATTTTATACTCATACGTAGTCTGGCATATCTGCCACACAGAGAAGAGCCTTTCTGTGAAATTACATTTCATCCTTGACAAAATCTCATTGCCTATGGCTTCGCAGCTGCATCGCTTTCTTGGGGCAACCACAGCAATTCCCATGCTGAGCAAGGAAAGCGGCGGGGTAATACATCTGCAGCTCACTTCCAGAGTGGATGCACAGATGAAAATAGGAAGGGATCCGTCAGGTGGTTTGTATTTAGTCTGGGCTTGGTGTCTCACCTCGTCCGAAACAATGAAATACCCTGTCTCGAGTCCTGTGTTTTGTGGAAATGTAGGAATTCGTCAGGCCTGTTACAAACCTTTTCACCTCCATGCCTTTGACCTGTTTTTTTTCCTGATGAAAGCGTAATGTATATGAGAGAGAGAAGGAAAAAGATCTGCAAAACCAAAATCTTCTGCTGCTTGCAGAGGGTTTTCTTCCTGGAGCCAAATAAAAGGAAGCATAACAAGTACGGTCACGTTACACGCAGCACTACAGGAGGGCAAGCAGCACTGCAAGAGGAAGGCAGTAGAAGAAATCTGTACTGTGTGAAGGAAATTCAAAGATGTTAGAATTTTATATAGGCTTTGGTGTCTGGAATTTAACTTCAGCCTTTAGCTGTTGCTTAACAATATGTCTTCATGGGTGCTCTACTGTGGAAATGAGGGACTTGCTGTAGAAGCTCTTGTGTATGACACCTCAGGCATCTTTTTCTTAATATATCTGTGTGAATACGAGCAATGATGCTTTATTTTAGCATATCTCTCTAATAACATCTGAAGATGCATTACAGGGAACAGCTCTGTTAATCTCCATAGCGCTTTGTAAGCATTAACTAATGAATCCTCATGTTTCCCGTACATTAGCTCATCCCTTTCAAATAAGGAAAGAGACCCAGTGATCTGCCCAGCGCATGCAGACAGAGGTAGTGTCAGGTCTGGAATTAAAATTTGGAAATTTGTTGTTTCTCAGGGAGAGACAGTGATGAATTCAAGGCTGTGTTTTGGATTGAGGCTGCCCACTGAAGGGTAGGCAGGCTCAGGCACCTGCATTCAGTCTGTAGAGAGCAAAGCATTCATCAGATTCCCCTCCCTCCGTTCCCTTCCCTCCCTCATGGTTGTGTTTTTCCAATGATGTTTTGGTACCTGATGCTCAGGGGCTGCTCTGCAGAGGAGCAGGTTTCCCCAGAGCTACCCCAGTTTAGCTGGCAGTGCTAGGAAAGAAGAGAGTGCAGCAGCACACTGCTGCTCCTCTACCACCACCCTGTGGGCAACCTTTCTGGACTGCTCCTCAGGATGATGGTGTTCTCATCCCCAATGGTAAGAAAATGTTTCGTCATTCCTAAATACGTTAGAGATCAGCCCCTGAGCTGAATACATGATGGAAAACCAGAATATCGAACATCGCAGTGCGTTTCCCCAGCACATGTAGGTGAGCAGGAGGAGGTGCTACACGCTGTTGTGGAGCTCTGCATCGCCATGCTCTGCCCTCCGGCCGCTCCTGGGCGAGTCAGTGGAAGCTGCTTGCTTGTGCCTAGCAAGGGAGATTTGAGCTAGATGGATATTTACGTCTAGTTTGAGTTGCTGAAACAGCCTTACCTTGTTTCACAGAGCACAATCTCATGTCTGAGGGTCCCCCATTCGGGTTTACCTCCTTCCCCAGCTTCTCACCTCTTGTCCGCTTTGCATTTGCTTTCCACTTGGATAAACAGTGCCCATTCCCTGACACTCACATTTCACAAAGTCTGAAGGACAGAAATTGATGTGTGCTGATGCTAATTTTACCTTTTGTAACATCGGTTTGCAAGAAATACAGTGCAGCTGCACAACAGGCTGCGAGGAGCTGGCTGGGAACTGTTGGCAGCATTTGCCATCTCCTGGAGGATCATAGCAATAGCAGAGTTAGACATGTCTCACTGTGGGACCTGATACCTGCCTTGTTCCCTCTTTACAGAGCCTCCTCGGTGGATAAAAGAGCCCGAAGGTGGTGTTTACAGCGTAGGGACAAATCTGCTGCTGCTGTGCGAAGCTATTGGCAACCCAGAGCCCAGCATTCAGTGGAAACTGAACGGGATGCCCATCGATAGTAAGTGCAAGGTCCAGCGTCCCCCTTTAGGTGGTGGCTGGGTGGGATGTCCCTGTGTTGTACCCAGTTGGAGGGAACACACAAATCCTACTGCACCGAGTGATGTCTGGTTTGGCACCTATTCAGAGGGGACATAATACTTACTTAACAAAGCTAATGTTGAAATGTGATCTTGAAGAGAGTAGGGGTGAAAGCTGCAGGGCTGTGGAGTGGTGGTACCCATGAGTTACTGCCTCTGCCTCGCCCCGTAATGCTCCCATCTTTGGGGATCTGGGATAGCTTATGTCCCTTGAGGGCTCCTGGTCTGTCTTTGTGCTTCTGAATAAGCACAAGTGACTGTGTGGCTGGGGAGCACAGGTCCTGCTCCCTGCCGTAGCAGTGTTATTACTGCCACTTTAACAGGTCTATATGGGGATTTTACTGGAAATTGGTGCTCTGGAGCACATTCTGTAGGCCATGGGACTGCTGGCAAAGGCACTGCTCTGCAACTTGCGCTCTGGCTGTTAAGCAAGGTTCTGGTTTGATCCTAAAGATGTGCTTTGCCTTTGACTTTCAAGCAGTGAGGAGAGACTGAACTCCATAGCTGTGGTGTTTTCTTCATCTCCTGATGTAACCTGGGTCTTTCTAGGTAGGACCTTCAGAGGGAGAATCTCTGCCAGAGAGGTCAGCCTTACCAACCTTCAGCTTCAGGACAGTGCCGTGTACCAGTGCGAGGCCAGCAACAAGCACGGCACCATCCTTGCTAGCGCCAATGTGAACGTCCTCAGTGAGTACCCCCCGACCGTTCCTGTTCACGAGAAAAGGTCTAAGTGTCCCCTTCTGCTGACTGAATGCTTCGGAACAGCTTGGGGGTTGTAAGCACGTCATTGTTCTTTTCACACTGGCCCCAGATTGTAAGAAATACATAGTCTAAACTAAGGCAACAGGCCTTGTCACGGGCAGGATTATTTGCTTAGCTTAAGCACTCACGAGCTCGGATTTTTAAAAACATGGTTGTGGTTGGGCTCAAAATCCACGGGGGGCTGAATTGTGACCACAACTCTGGTTTTGAATTAAGTGTATTGTTGATCTTTAATTTGAGTTGCTCTGCCTGTTCTTTGAAGAAAGGGAGCGATGGGGATTTGTTTCATAAAAAAGGTCTCTAGCGGAAGGAGGACCGGGTCTGTTTTCTCTCCTGGAGTGCATTGGTGTTTCATGTTCTGCCATGCCCAGCAGCCAACCGCTGTTACCTTTGCCAGGGACGCTTACGAGAGTTCGGTTGCCCAGTGCAACTGGTTGCAAAAGGCAGTGAAATTCCCATTAAGTGGCTGAGCCTTTGACCTTTGCTGGAAAAGGGGATGATGCGGGGACAGTATTTATATTCCCAGTTCTGAAATGCAATGCTGTTCATTTTGCGTTCTCTTCTCCAGATATTGCTCCCTTAATACTGACCTCAGACGGTGAAAACTATGCCACAGTTGTGGGTTACAGCGCCTTCCTGCACTGCGAAATTTTTGCCTCGCCTGCAGCAGATATTAGATGGTAAGCCGCTGAGAACTGATGGTTTTGTGTGGAACAAGTTCATACAGGATCCCTAAGCACTGAAAAATGTGCTCGCTATTACTGCTATGGAGTTAAAATTAGAAATGTGTGACAAAACTGTGTTTAATGCAAGTATTCTGTGTTTAAATGCACTTTCAAGACCCCAGAAGACCTCGTTTATAAAAAGGCATTAATGAAAGTCCTCAGTCGCTATGTGAGACGAGTGCTGGGGTATTCATTAAACCAAGCCATGCCGCGTACAGCCAAATCCTGCTACATCTCTATCGGCATTAATTTAACGTTGGCAACTTTTTAAGCTCGGACACATTATTGAGGTGGAAACCCGATGACTTACAGACCATATTTACCTGGAAATGGTTCCGTATGGTTTGAAATCACAGGATTGTCATAGGGCTTGACAGGTGCAATAAAATTGCAGATGACAGCGATGGATTTACAGCCTCAGCCAGGTTTGTTTAAAGACCTTGCTTGACGCTGTCAGTGGGTTTTTGCTTTGCAGGAAACTTATTTCCCTCTATGATTTGCTGCACGTGGGTAAAGTGACTTGCTAATCTTGACTTGATTGCTCAGTGGCAGAGCTGAGGCTGGCTCCCAAAATTCCTGTGTCCCCTGCAACATCTGCTAACCCTGAAACAACAGTTCCTGCAGCCCTAGAAATATCCCATACCTCTTATTATCCTCTTTAGGACTAAGGATGACAGTATAGAGCCACTTTCAACAGTACGCTATGAGTTAAATAAGAATGGCACCCTAGAGATCAAACAAACAAAGAAGGAAGACTCGGGATCGTATGCCTGCTGGGCTGCAAACTCTGTTGGAAAAAGAGCGATCACTGCTAATCTGGATATAAGAGGTAATGTCTCACTTCTGCACAGAAAGACCTTTGATATCTGCTAAGGCTCTATATTTACAAATTTTCAGTATATAAGTAATTAGTAAATACTCAGTCCAAGATAGAAGTTTATTCTTTGAGGCTATAAATTCCCACTGTACTAAGGCCTGAAATGGTCTTCATTTTTCTGTATGATTTCTCCAAGTTCATACATAATTTTTACTTTCTCCTTGATACTTCCAGAAGCTGCGTAAGCCACCAAAAACTTGCCCTTTACTTCCTAGATCTGCTAACTTTATTATCTTGAAAGGATTTTCCCTCCCTCTCAGCCCTGCTATGCTCAGCAGGTTCCTGCATGCCCCTCGGGAGCCCAGAGCCCTCCCTGTGCTGGTGGGCTCAGTGGGGTCC
This sequence comes from Psophia crepitans, assembly GCA_013399095.1. Lineage (NCBI taxonomy): Eukaryota > Metazoa > Chordata > Aves > Gruiformes > Psophiidae > Psophia > Psophia crepitans. The sequence continues at coordinate 1,372,731 of VWZZ01001977.1, forward strand.
TCGTTGAGCCAGTCAGGGTCCTGCCATCTCCCGCAGCCGTGGGCTCACTTCTTCCCTAAAGCCGCTTCCAGCCTGTTGATCAGTGCATCCCAAACTGAATTAATATCCGCAGCAAACACCAAGCGCGTTGCAGCAGGATGGCTTAGGGGATGCTGCTGGTCTGAGGGCTCTGAGGTGGGCCTGATTATCAGCTTGACAAATATTTGTAAATAGAGCAAAAATCCCTTACTGAAATGTGTTTCCTTTCAGATACTTACCTTGTGCTTTAAGTTCTAAGGGATTTATTTGGCTGGTTGGGCAGGAGGGTTCTGATGGCAGTGGACAGCTTCTGTTGAGCACACAGGTGAAAATTAGTGGGTTACATACAAATTTACTTAGGATTTAGGGCTTGCCAGTAAAAATCCCACTTCAGTACTCAATTAGCAAAGGCCTCAAAAGGACTCTCAGATGCAGGTTTGCTATGACTTGAGAAAATAATGCGCTTTTGGTGCTCTATTTCCACCCACTCCCTTTGATTTGTGAATTTTACAGTGATAATAAACATGAAAATGTACAATGAAATTCTCACAGAGCAACATTTCACTGTAAAAAGAAATTCAGCCAAGTGCTTTCTTCTTACATATTCATCTGTTTCTGCATTCAGGTTAAAGTCAATTAAAAGAACAAACTTGATTGCAATAATTTTTTCTCACTTGACTTTAATATGCTTGTAATTTTTCTTGGATCATTGCCAAAGCCTATTTCAAATGGCAATTGGACATAAAAATCATATTCAAGCTTTTTTATCATCCATTTCATGACAGGCTGCTAACAAGGATTTTCACCTGGGACTGACTTTTTTCTTTTTTTTTTTCTTTTTTTTTTTTTGGTGGTGTTTTTTTCTGGAGCTCTTTGGTTTGGAGTAAACTAAAATAGAAATTTTCAAGACAGAAAATTAATTCCTGGGAAATATCTATTTCAAAACCAACCATCCTTCACTTGAAATGTTTGTGTGCGTAACAGAAAAGACATGATTGTTGCTCCTAAGGTTGATTTTTATATATGAAGTGCTTGGTGAAAATTTGATGTAATAGTCTCTCTCTCTCGTAATCAAAGTGTTTCTTCTGTGATCAATCAGATGCTACAAAACTTGTTGTTACTCCAAAGAACCCCCGAGTGTTGAAATCACATTCAATTTTATTGAAATGTCAGTCTGAGTATGATTCACACTTGAAACACAGTTTTAAATTATCCTGGAGGAAAGATGGAGATGAGCTGCCAGTCAACAGCACAGAAGATGGCAGGTAAGCGGGGATGAAACAAGAGTTTTCTTGATCTCAGCTGAATAATGCTCTATGGTGCAGGAACACGAGTTTCAATAAACATGAGACTTAATAGCTTGAAATGCAAATTTATGTCTGTAAAAATTCTTCATGGGATATGTGAATAGATCTGCATTTTATATACATATAAATATAAACACATCCAGATGAGTTTTGAGCCATGTCTGGCAAATGATTCTGGTTTTTATTAACGCTCTCGCCATCACAACAGCATGTTGCATAAATGTTGGTTCAACTCAAAAATACAACCCTAGTGCCAGTGCAGTCAGCTGGGGTTTTGCTTCCCCACTTCAATGGAAATAATCCTAGACATTAAAAAGTCCAAAATCATACACATTAAAAGCAATGCGGTTTTTCTACATGCGAGTTTAGGAATTGCAAGTGCAGGCTGAATTTTGCCCCACTCTTGTGCTCCCATTGACCTTAAGGGGATGGAGCTCAGCCTTCTTCCTGTATGAAGGGTCCCACAGTGGGCAATCCGATGTCTTTATTAATTACCACAGCAGAGAGATGGTTTCCTAAATACTGCAGTGCTGGAGAGGTTGAAGATCCTGCTGAGGCATGGGGAGATAGGGCCAAGCAAATGCCACGTCTGCCGCAGAGCCCATGTGCCTGGGTTAATGCCAGCTTCCCCTGGTGCATTGGACATTGCGCAAGTGGGTTGGGATTGCTCAGTTTTATTCAACCCTTTCAAAAATCCAGACATAAAGTCCATGTATTTGCCTCATTAATGATGTGCCAAAATCCTATGTTCCAGATACTCCGCTGATGCATATCAGTGTGGATCTTTTCAGACCAGAAGAGATGTGCCAACTTCCAGCCATGGAGGCTAAATTACTACAAAATACAAATAATAGTCTACAGCACAGTGTATAATGCAACTAGAATTACATTTTGAAATAATAGGCCTAACGTGCAATTATGCTATTCAAAATGTCCTGTTACCAAATTTTTTTTATGAACAGTTTTACTGAGAGCAGCCGTGTCCGTCTGTCACATGCTTATCTTACACATTTTTCTCTTTCTTGTTTGTACTTTTTTTTTTTTTTTCCTGCCCCATAGGATAATTCTGGACAGGGATACGCTGTTCATATCAAGCGTGACGCTGGAAGATGAAGGAGTTTACACGTGTGTGGCTAGCACTTCTCTGGACAGCGTCACAGCCGAGTCGCAGTTAGTTGTTCTTGGTAAGAGGGTATCTTCCTGGTGTGCAAACACCTCGCACGGGATATAATGGCATGGCAGCACTTTGACTTACTCGCTTCTGCCCAGTTCAGTTACAGAACCTCAATAACCCCTTTTCACAGAGGTGCAATGTGCCTCTCGCTCGTTACCCTCAGTTGTGCTATCCTTATATCCCCCGGAATGAGGATGCTGATGCAAACGTTTCATTTATACTTAATCAGTTCTTTGTTATACCTGAGACGAGGCAGCCTCTTTCCTCAGTTCAGGAGTCAGCCACAGTGGTTGTAGGAGCTTGCTCAGGCTGGAAGGTGTCAGAGCATATTGAGAATGGGTTTACTTCTGCTTTGAAGTACTTGGTCAGTCCTTCACCCCACTTTACTAGAGACTTGCACACAAATGGACTATGTTTTATAGAAGAAAGACATAAGGCCAGTATTTAGATGTCCAAGTCCTCTGAAGATCAGTGAAAGTTAAGCACCTAAAAGGATTAATTATCTCTGTGAGCCTGAGCATAAATTGTTGTCCAGTGGCAAACAGCAAGTTCACAGCAGGGAAGAGCTTTGACCCACAGAGTCTGAAGCTTGACCTTGTGTGCACATCCTCACAACCTGCCTCCCTTCCTGAAGGACCGCTTGGAATTAAAGGGATGAACTTGTCTAGTGATTGGCAGTCCTTTGCACACGTACCTAAGGGCGTCGGCTAAGATGCTCTTTTGTGGACAGTTTTGCATAATTTTAATTTCATTAAATTTTGCTTCATTTTACATTTTTGTTTATTTCTGGTAGTGATTGCAACATCAGCTAAGACAATCTGACCTTCGCAATGTTTTCACACTTCAGACGAGTGGTATTTTTCAGTAAAGAGTAAATTAAGAAAATGCTATGCACATTATTTATGGTACTGTGTTCTTTAGTGCCGTATAATTCAAAATGTTTGTAGACTATTCGTTACATTACTTATGAAAATTTCATGAAGCACTTTATTCCTTTTTAAAACAGTGATTTGCAGAAGAGGAAAAACAGTCTTGTGCTCCTTTCCACTTGTTTATTGTATATAAGAAAGGTCTTGGTGGTTTAACGATGTCTGTAATTTTCCAAATGAAAAGGCTTCTTTTGCGATGAAAGACCGCAGTATGGCAGAGATGGAGACATCAGAATATGGGCAACTAAGAGCTAAAGAAATGTTCAGTTAGAGTACTTCTAAGTATTTGTTCTATGATTAATGAACAGATAAAGGGGTGAGTATCTTTAGGATGCACCATCGCCATCTTTGAATTTATATACTGAATTTTGGCACCAGAATAGAATAGCAAAATGCCTGTAGGTTAAACTGTGCATTCCTGATTTTTCCCAAGTACAACAGAAATAGGGGAAAGAAATGCAAGAAAACTCAAACAAAAAACTGGACCCAAAAATAAACTTTTTAACTTTTTTATGTACCCTGAAATAAACAAGAAAACTTGATAGTGTTATTTTAAAAATCCAGTACAAACACAATTAACTTATTTCACAGTGACAGAGACAGTCTTGGTGGCTGAGGCAGCTGTTTTCCTATAAGAAATGACATTGGCAGCCAGAAATGTAGTGGGGACATTGGGGCACGAGGAGGTCAACAACCCAAAGTTGTGCAATCTTGTTTTCTTGCACTTTTTTTAGATTTTGAAACACCAGCCCTGTGTTTCGGGAGGGCCAAGGTGTATGTGTGAGTTTGGAAGGGTGGGGGGTTGCTATCAGCCTCCTGCGGTGAGAAATTTCTGGTTTACATCAGGCCACATACATTTCGGTCACCAAACTCATCCAGGGCAACCAGACTGCGAACTGTCAAAGCAAGCCGTGAGGAAGATAAACGTCTGTCAGGCTGAGTCTGCTGCACCTGAGAGGGTTATTCGATTACAAACGATTTGGCAAACGACCCTTGCCGCAGATCACCTCTTCTGCCCCTGATGCTGTTGAGAAATGGGGTGGTGCTGCAGACACGTGCCCCCCTTGCCATCTCCAGGGCTGTGAGGGGGAGCAGCCTGTCTCAGTGGGGCTGGTTTTTCAGTGAGTCCACAGCGGAGGGCTATGAGGATGGTGAGGGTACTGGAGCATCTCTTGTATGAGGAAAGGCTGAGAGAGCTGGGGCTGTTCAGCCTGGAGAATAGAAGACAGAGGGGGTCTGATCAATGCTTATCAATATCTGCAGGGTGGGTGTCCAGAGGAAGGGGCCAGACTCTTCTCAGTGGTGCCCAGGGACAGGACAAGGGGCACCGGGCACAAACTGGCACACAGGAAGTTCCATCTGAACATGAGGAAAAAATTCTTCACTTTGAGGGTGACGGAGCCCTGGGACAGGCTGCCCAGAGAGGGTGTGGGGTCTCCTTTTCCAGAGAGACTCAAAATGTGCTGGGATGCCATCCTGTGCAACCTGCTCTACGTGATCCTGCTCTAGCAGGGGGTTGGACTAGATGATCTCCAGAGGGCCCTTCCAAGCTCTGCCAGTCTGGGATTCTGTGTCCCACCTCAGCCCTGGTTAAGGGGCAGGAGCCACACCTCAGAGCAGCAGGGTAGTCCCGTGCTCAGGACTTGTACAGTCCCACACTTGTCCCCAGCCGGTGCAGTTGTCACACCAACCACCAACCGCTCTGACTGATATATTCCCTGGGCAGCATTAGTTGAGCGGACAGGTAATGAATTTTCTTGTTTCCTTTTAATATAGATCCCCATGGCTGGGATAATGAATGTTATCCTTTCACTCATACTCTAAAAGGCCAAGTTCAATAACTGTCAGAGTTGAGTCACCTTCTACCCCTCTGGTTTTCACCAGAGTAAATCCAAGTGATGCTAATGTAACTTTCTGCTAAGAGCACTGTCAATATCTGTTAATGATTAAATAGATCTTAGTGTTGACTGGAAAAGTAAAATCTGTTGCTGCAAGCACAGTAATGAGAGTAGATGGAAATGAACTCGAGAAGGGGTAGTGCGTTTGTAAGGGAGGAAGCAGGACCAGAATATTCGGCCTGGTTTTCTGTAATGAAAAGGATCTTTAGAAGAAATTCCCTCTTTCCTAATTTTGTCCATTTTGAAATCAAAAGATGCTTTACCACCACCTTCACTGAACTAGTTGTTCCAGTCCTTTGAAAAAGAGACAAACGGAACGAGCTTGCTGTGCTCCTGACACTTCTTCATTACTTCTCAGATGTTCCTGATCCGCCAGAAGACCTTCAGCTCTCAGAAAATCAAAACCGAAGTGTTCGACTCTCCTGGAAAGCCGGGGCCAGTCATAACAGCCCTATTAATGGTAGGAAGGATTTTAGTAGCATCATCTCGCTCTGTTTAGCATTATGGCACGTCATGGCTGTTAGAAGAAACAAACCGTGCTCGCAGCCATACTTAATCGGTTTTACTGTGACAGTTAATTTGGTGTAAGTTCATTTCCGTCCTTGCTGTTTATAAGCTGTTTATACAGACTTTGCCTTTTTTTCTTTTGTTTTCTTGCTTTGTCTCCCCAGAGTCGATTATAGAGTTTGAAGAGAACCGGTGGGAGCCAGGGAGGTGGCAGGAGCTAACCCGAGCCCCGGGCAATGACACCACAGCCCTTTTGTCGCTGGCCCCCTATATGAACTACCAGTTCCGTGTCGTGTCTGTGAACGCTGTGGGAAGGAGCCAGCCTAGTAAACCATCACTGCGCTACGCAACACCTCCGGCTGGTAAACACTGCCATCTAGTTTTCTGAATATTCATATTTTTAGTGTTTTGCTGGGAATAACGTTGCCCTCCTGTGCTTCAGATGGGTGAAAAGAAGTCAGGGTGACTTCTGCTGCTTTTACTGCTCAGGGGCCCAGGCATGCCCGAGCGCAGAGCCTATGTCGCCGTGGCTGGCAGCGTCTTTCCTACCAGGGTACCTCCAGCACACAGCTTTCTTGAGCTTTGCTGATTTTGCACCTTTAAAGCCTGTTGCAGCCATTCATGGACAAGCAGTTGCTGGAGAGGATCTCTGAGGTTTATGGGGAGCCTTTCAGCAGCGCTAAGCTTGTCAGACATCTCCATTCACAGTGCATTTCTCACGGTGACTGCAAACGTTGTGTTCTGGAAGCCATTTTAGAGGCCAACTGTTCAGCACAGCATTTGCATTCCCCAGCATTTTGCTTCCTTTCCCC